>DWTO01004402.1:0-11583 GCA_018244755.1 Jemadia pseudognetus
GTGAATTGTGCGAGTGTTCTACCCTCCTCTGCCTACCTCTTCGGGGATAACAGTCGTGATGTTACGTTTATTTATCCATATATATTTGTGAATTAACGAAATTCAATTGATTTTCTTAAGAAATTGTAATAATATTTGATAGTAAAATAATAAATTGTTGTTAACATACTCCTGTACAGCATAGAAAAAGGAATCTTAGCTCATAGAAATCTTAGAGTGGTCCAAGCGATTATTTGCTAAAGATATCATGAGTTTTTATTAACGTTATTTTACCTGCCTTGATGTTAACAGACGAGTTTAATGTAGGTATTTGTGCATTTGCGGCAGAAATATTTATTCTCGTCGAATGATATAACTTCTCGTTTTCCTCATATTAAAATATATATTAAGGAAAGTACAAGTAGCGTTATTCTCGTGTTTATATGTATATATGTAAAGACTACTTATTAAATATATATATATATATATATAATTAATAAATAGGTTTCGTTCAAATGTCACGATCATACGTGGGGCTTGGCAGATAAAATGTAAGTATATCATCTACAAATATAGTGGCATCAATATGTATATTATAGTGACTGTAGCGCAGTGTGGCAATGTCGAATATAGTGAACGCTCGTGTTTTTATCTTTTGATTTTTTATATTCGAACATTAACCCACACAGATACCTTTAACAACGTAAGTTAAGTATATAAAGACGTCACTTTTTAACTTGTATAACGATCCGTTGTTTGATTTGTACGTTGACAGAAATGTATCATGTATTATTTTGCCATTTGCCATATCACCTTGTTACTAGATGTATAGATTATATTGTAAATTAATAATAAATTTAATACAACAGCAATTACTTCTCGTTATTGATATTGTGTTATTAATATATGGTGATTATTAAAAAATTATTTGCAGAATGTATTTAGCCAAAGTAAATTTGTTTGCACTAATTCTGGCGTTGAGTGGATATGTCGATGGGAAGCCGAAACGTCCAAACATCGTTCTTATTATTGCTGATGACATGGTGAGTACTCTTCTCTTCGTCTACCTTTCTGAACTACTAGACAATTTATGATTAATACTAGTTGATTTCCAAACTGTTTTATTGTATCCGAATGTAACTTTCCTATACATTAGACACGGTCCTACGTCGCTCTAGTAAATAATAACAAATTGTAGGTACACGCAACATTTGATTGTAACTAGATTTACGCAACTGTGCAAAATACAGTCGATACAATATGTAGGTACGTGGAAACTGAGTTGTTGCAATATGACTTTAAATAAACGTCAATCGCAACTACCACAGATGTATTTTACGTGAGAGTTGCAAACGAATAGACAGCACAGAACAGACAGAGACTAGATTAGGACTGTAGTTGTAGGCTACGTTAGTCACTTCGGTTAGAATTAGGAATAGTTCGCTAGTATTAATTCCTAAAATGATTACTAGCTGTTTGGTAAAAAACTGCAAGAAGTCTGCAAAAGGACTGCTATTAATATATATTATTATCGTGACTTAGTAATAGTTGCAGGTATTGGTAAGGATTCTACTACTACTTCTGTTGTGGTGACTGAGTTGGTCGCTTCTAGTACACTCGTCTTGATCAGTAACCGCATTCATTGAACCGAAACCCATTGATTTAATTACTACTGGTTGACCGTAGAAAATAAATTATTTAGAAAAGATGCTTAACATTTCTTTTTCTACATGTTGATTATGTAATTGTAAATTATTCTTACAATTATAAATTATAGTTATTCTTTGGCGTTATACGTTATAGTTATAACGTTTACTTTAAAGTATTATTTTCTTTACATTTTTTTCACTACGAATAAGTAACTGGACGGTGTTCATTTGCCTGAGCGAGAGAGAAAATAATGATTAGGCCAGTTCAATTCTAATTCCATACGTAATGTAAACTAATGTTATGTATTATGTCTATTTCATAAAAAAATGTCTTGAGTTCAACGCGGGCTAGCCGGTCTTGCTTGTGTTTACTTTCAACTGGTTTTCTTTATCAATGCCATTGACCCAAACACATGATATTAAAATTCGCTATTGGTTTCGAAACTGACACTTCATTGAAAACAAAAAGTTAGTTTTGATTGATTTCGTGAATAAATTAGGGCATATAGTTTCAACGGCGTAAATCAAGATTTATTTAACACTGCATATCAACTAGAGCAAATCCATTAATAAATGTCGTAATGATTGCCTTGAACTTGATTACATACCACGCAATCTAGGCGAACGTGACGCAAACTTAACGCTGTAATATCGTAAGCTTACATAATCCTTTATCGCGTTAGTACGGCGAACATATTGTTTATCGAACTCAACTTGACATACATATCCTATACATATCCTATACATATCCTCACGCCAGGTCCCTTGCGGGGTAGGCAGAGAGCACCGAGTGCTAAATAGCTCTATCCTTACATACCTGCCGCGCCTCCTCCACATATACGATTACGATTACGTCCATAGTTATATAGGGGTGGGCCTATCGCCATATACATTTTAATAATTATAGATATAATTCATTATAAATATAATTCGGCGACATTGAATTATTAAATATATAACAAACATGGAAAAACTTAAATTTAATTTAATGGAATTTAATGTAAAATAATAGTATCTTTAATATTCAACGCAGATGAAATACTCCCACCGCCTAAAGAAGTTACGCCTCCAAGGAGTAATAGCACGGCAACGAGAATCTACTGCAGTTGGTTGCAATGTGCTAAGTTTAATACAAGTTTAATGATGTAAGATCGGTAAGTTGCATATACTGGAACCAAGATTTTGAACTAATTTTGTACAATATGTAAGCCGTTCCGGTGTAAGTCAAATGTATGTAAAATTAAATAAGCATTTTATATTTGTTCTTACTGCTTTAATCTACTATGAGATTTATTGTTACCAGAAACAGCATTGGCGGCTTAATGCGATGCGATTGCACAATACGTATGTATGTATGCTTTTAGTTAGATATACTTAGCGTTTAATTCGGTTGTTAAGATCTGCTGTAAATAACTGAATAGGTCCTGTGTTCCAAGTGAATTATCTTTGGAGGTACTAAATGAACAATGGCGCAGTAAACGTTATACAGCGGGTATAGCAAATTTCTCGCACCGCCTATGCTGCTGACTAGACGGCCAGAGCTTTTAGCTTTGCCTAGGCAGATCGCGCCATACAACGATCTGCCGACGACGGTTTTAGTCGCCTTTTACGATACCCTGTATCCTAGCACAGGATCGTTTTGTAAAGGAATGTTTTCAATTAAAATACGCTTCAAATTTTATTCCAAAGTTTAAATTAATCAAATTCTGTGCATAAAAAAATATTATGTATTAGTAAAACTACTGGGTACACTTGTACTGTTAATTAATAATAACTAATTGCTAACACTCGTATATTTTATCAATAATAAGTACTAGGTGATGCGTCTGTACTCCGCGGTGGTCAGTACGAGAGTCCCGTTAACTCGGCGTAGCCGCGTCGGGAAGACTTCTAGCACGAATACCTACCGCCTGCACGGAGTACGTCACGTAAAATCATCTGCAGACAGTACGCCACCTAGCGAGGAAGAGAAAGGCATTAACACCAATTATGCCAATATATTATTGTCGCGTGACGTTGCCAGCGAACCAGTGCGCCATCTAGCGACGGTAACATACGTAAATTTATACATAATTTATTGTCACGAAACACATGGTACTGTTATTACAACGTTATTTGAATGAAATACACTAAACAATAGCATGCATTTCTGGTGTAACAATGCATTGCGGTTTAAGCCTGCAACACGAACTCAGAATTGCCAACACTAGCATATTTCACGCAAATAATACACAGACTTATTAATCTTATTATCTTCAGCAGACGGGAACACCCAATGCAAAAAATACTACGTTGGTTCTCTAACCAAAATTTCTCTAAATTTATTGCATTAATAAATTATAGAAAACTGTTCAGTGTTTCATACATGCTTTGCTATAAAATCAAAATGGTGGTGAATAATTTGTTTTTCTTAAATTTAATAAAAAAGAATGCAAGTAATATTAAATTGTGGTCTTTAAAAATTTCAGTTTAATTAAATTGATATTATTTTATTGTAAAGAAAATAGCAGCATATGGTCAAATTTTAATCTATATCAATATGAATTGTTTCTGTTGCCGGAGAAACACAAACGACACAAAAAAGCAACTACAAATAATTGTAAAGGAAATATCTTGTGGCGATTTAACTTTCAACCACGCGCGTGCACACCGCGCTCTGACGTCACACAGCTGTTAGCGTTTGCTGTTCGGTGACCACTTTGCGAGAAAATTACTTGTCTTTAACACAAATGCGGTTAACTATGATATCACAGGGAGGTTTGAGCTGAAATATTAGCTTACAGCCTACAAAAATATTTCGATAACTAATTGCAACTCTTTTTTAGGTTCATTTGGTGGGTATAGATTTCTTAGGACTTGCAGTGGACCCAGGTTATAGTGCGTCGAAAAAGTGACCAGTTAGTGATCAGCTTGGTTTTAAATTTATCATGTCACTCCAATGGTCTGGGTTTAGATACTAGCACGCATCTTATTACAAAAAAAATGTGTTTTAAGGTTAAATTTCACTTGCTATAATGATGAAGGAAAACATCGCGAGGAAACTTACACACCTTGGAGTTCATAAAAATGTACTCTAAGGCGTATGAAGTTTGGTAGCCCGCACGTGGCCAGCGTGGCAGACTATGATCTTAACCCTCACATTCTGGGAAGAGATCCGTTTTAATCAGAGTCGGAATAAAAAGAGTCGGAAGAGACTAAAGAAGATTACTGAAAAGGTTTCATTCGAGGAACGATGACAATAAAGGCAATTATTTCAAATGTCACTGTCGTTTTTAAGTAAACTATAAAAATAGACAAATTACGTATAATAATGCTTAAATGATAATATTAAGTATTAAGTACCATACAATATTATATAACAATATTCACAAGTACCTTACAGCGGTTACAAAATTGTGAACGAGGATTTATTGCAGAAATGCAACTGAACGCTTACAAGTTTCCGTTATGAATTGAAACTGCAGAAACTAAGGGAATTACATCCGACTGAGTTCGCTGCTTGCAAGAACTGCAAAACGAATTTTATATGTCTGCTTTTAGTCTGTATTATACATTAAAAAGACAGTTACTATATATTATTATTTGCATTTTTGTCCTTTGAGATGGATGCAACGATTCTTTTCATATGAAGTTTTGAAACACAAGTTAGTGAAAATTACCTACAAAAATTATATTTGTTAATAACCAAAGCGTATAAACATACAAAAAATATCTCTTACATACAGTATACATAAGTTAAATACGCAAATTTGACACATTTATGTCTTTATTCAGACTGCGCTTTCAAAACAGTGTTTCCACCCTTACGTATTAAATATAAGTTTTTGTTAATTAAATTAAACATTTTTACTTTATTGTTCATTATAAATATGATTATAAATTTAATACAATTTATTTGTACCGCTGTTTCTTACATACCGGTAAATTTTAAAGATTTAGGATAGTACAATAGAATCTTGAACATCAAGAAATTGTAATTTCCCCCACAAGCTTCTATAATTGTGTAATCTATTAATTCGTGTTTTTTGATTCAAATCTAACTTTTGCGTTGATTCTCGGCAGTATTAACTGACAGCGTTAATCTAATTTATCTATATTGAGAAAGGGTGTTAAGGCTTAAAACTTTGTTCTATTGTACATGTATCCAAAATTAAATACAGACATTCGAAATGTTTTAGAAATTTTAGCCGGTATAAATATTTTAATATTTAATTATAACTATTAGTAAATGAAGTACGAAGATATGAAACTGGGCTGAGTGACGTGCCTTGAAAGATGCCTATGACTGTCCAACTGTGGATTGATGTCGGTGAACGATTGTAACGATTATGACTGAACGAATTTGTCATTTCAGTTTGAGTCCACTTTTCTAAACGCAGTGAACCATATTTTTTTATCATTATGTGAAATATTTATAAGAACTATTTACGGTTTTCGAGAAATTTTAAAGCATGCAGATAACAAGTGAAGTACTTTATAAATAGGTATATTTTGAATCATACGATTTTTAACTAAGCACAATACTTAATAGCTATATTATTAAACTAAAATATTCGACATGAATGTCAAAACACTCTCTAATCTTGTGCTATCTTTCAGAACTAGTTATCTTGATGTAGAATGCCTAACGCAGCCGGAAGGCGGCGAACCACAATGGACAGTCATTTCGCCTCTCTTTAAACTCCAATAATGAAACACGTCTTCAAAAAACTTTTATATTCCTCGCCAAGTGCCGTAAGGCGTTACGGTATAACGTTACAAAGGCTGTTTAATTTCCGTCAAAACATTATTTTTTGGTCGTAGCGATGAGGAAATTTCTTAAAAAACATCCTCGTGGGCGACAAAGGAAATTGGGCTATAACGTCTTAGGGTACTCCCATATTTTCTAGATCGATAAGAGGGGTAAAGCAAAATCGCTTTCATCCCTTTAAGATCATGTTACAAAAGCTGTCACGTAGTCCGGCTGATACTGCGTCCACGTTTCATTTGGATTCGCGAAGTGCGAATCATAATTTAGATCGAAAGTTCCGTATAACTTGGACTTAATTTCGACAAGGCAATTTTTTCATGTTTGCCCGCATTCACCAACAATTTATCAACAACATCCACCCCCTACCAGTACACAGTCACAACGGTATATTTGGACTTTTAATCTCAGAATAGTAATACTCTTTACGAACACCTGACCGCAATGCATTGTCTTAACTAAACTTTTCATGGCAACATAACTTTACTCGAACAAGTCAGTTTTTATATAACTAAAGTGCGTTAGAATATACATCGATATATCAAGTAAGCTAATATGAGAGAAAATACTTTAAAATGTAATCATCATCATCAGCCTATCTCAGTCCACTGCTGGACATAGGCCTCCCCCAAAGAGCACCACCGCGCCTTGTTTTCAGCCGGTAGCGGCCACGGTAACGGCAGGGTAGGGGATGCGAAGAATCTCCCGGCTAAGGATGACTACCATAAAATGTAATACGTCATAGAATTAGTGACATAAATCTATTAAACAAACCATGTAAAGTAGAATATTTCACTTTCAAACATACAGCCCTAGCGCTCGCATTAACATCAGGCCCAACATTCACATCAGGGTCCAGAAAATCACTTCGATGTATCCATTCAACTATCGTCACCTTCAAATGGCTGCGCTAATGACAATATACAGCTATCTTACGCTTACTTGTTGGAACAAAGGCTGGATGCGATAAATCAAAAAAAGAATGAAAAAGTAAATAACATTACGCCTGCGTGTTTCCGAAGAGGCAGGCAGCTGAGTGTAGTATACTCCTACGATTCATAAGATACGATTACGTCCACTATGGAGCAGAGGGTGACCTTATTGCCATACCAGGCACAAACCCAGACTTCGAGCCACTACCAGAAATCTTTACTAGAAAATCTAAGTTAGAAAATTCAATAGTATTCGATACAGGATCCCAGGACGTCTCAACCACTACTCGACCAACAAGGCAGTTGAAACGATTTATTTATAGTGTAATTTTATTAAAAATCATCATCATCTACATTTATTATTAAATCGTTCCACTGTTTAATTAATCACAGGTTCACTAACTTATCACGCTTTGAAGAATTTAATGGAGAACTAAGTTATAAGCACCTGCTTATATGTTCTTCACGCTGATTGTAATGTTTAAAAAAGAGGTACGCCTAGGTATATGAACCCATTACCCTCCTGAGTGAAATACTAAATTCTAAGCCACTGGGGTATCGCTGCTCGCTGCTTGAAATGTTTTATATTTATACGCTCATAATGTTTATAACTATGTAGTTATACAAAACAATACATTTTAAGCTGTGCTTACCATACACACAACAACATCAATATCGCCAGTAGCTTTGATTTGCATCTCGGCTACAAAATACGTACGTATGTACGGTATTGTATTCTTCAATACAGTATATTTTGTATTCTAGAACAATTTTGACAGAAAACCTACCGCCTTTTATTCTAGACGCATGAAGAATATCAGTAAATAGTCTAAAATAAATAAATCAGTTCTACAGATCATGTAAACTATTCATGGTCAGATTTTTGCGATGGATTATTTTGTCCCTTTCTATTGTGTATACAACACGCGAAGCTAGCAAGAGAGATATAGCTATATAACAGCTAAAGCAATACTTTACCCACAATCAGAATGAATGAGAAAGTTTAAATAACTTAGTGAGCACATGCGTCTCTTTCAATGTCGCCGTTTGAGCCCAAGTGTACTCAAAGGAATCGTTGAGATTCGTAGAATATTTATAACTTTTTTATAGATAGCTTATTTGCCGTGTGACATGCATTCCTATTTCACTGTAGTAAGAGACACAGCTGTAATTCTAACGAAATAGAGGTCGAAAATCGATTATGCTTGCGTTGTTGTGCCATGCAAATGGACCATAGATAGAAGGGTCCAAATCGAATTGCGATACAGTACCCAGATAGGAAGGATGTGGTACCTCAATTTTCGGTATATTTATCAACAACAACCAACATTGCTTCTTATCTTTGAATTAGTGAAAACTGTTTTTTATCTACGCGTTCAAATGGTTTGTAGGATCAGTGGTTAATAGTCATTCATTACTCAAGTGGATGGCGTGGGTTTAATTCCTATCAAGAACAAATATAAGTAATGATCTCATTTCTCTGTGCCTGAATGTAATTGTCTATGTAAATCTATGTAATTATATATTTAGTAATACCTCGTTGGTCGTGTTGGTTGCAAGTGCGACAGCCGATCGGGAGGTCCTGGGTTCAAATCCCAGGTCGGTTACTATAGAATTTTTAACTTGGAATTTTTAATAGTGGGTCAGAGTCAGTTTGTACCCGATGTATGGCAATAGGCTCAGCCTATATTCCATGGTGGGACGTAAACGTTACTGATGAAACAAACGAGTGAACTACACTCCTATGGCAGACTGGAAATTACATGCGTGCTATTTCTTTTTTGAAATCATGGAAGTTCATCCACATTATGGTATAAAATCTCCCAATCTACTACGTTATGTTTGTCCCGTAACTACAACGTAATTTTCTCTATTTCTTCTTAACCCATCTTGTGAGGTATAGACCGTTAAGTCGAAAATTCATTTTACGATGCCAATAACAACGTGAACCTGCATTATCTGACCGAGAACAATATATCGCGCTCTGAGCGGAAACGTTCCCATGGGCTTTTCCATTTCCTGGACTATCCAATTGAAAGGTTCAAGATCTTTGGACTGTGCCGCGAGGCGGTTACATAAGCTCCTATTTCTCAAGAGATTTGTCAAGCTCTAAAACTCACAACTGTACAGAAGCCAACAACAAATATATATTGTATAACATCATTATCAACCCTTTTATAGTTACAATTTCGAATTCTCTCAGAATGAGAAAGATAAATGTAAAAGAAGAAAATTTAAGCGATTATTAATGACTATGATAAATAACAGTACAAAATAAGTATTTGATTCGGGAACGTGACTTATTTGTTGCGTAATAAAGTTGAAGATAATGAAAGAGTTAATAAATCTTGTTAACTTTATGAGCATTAAAACTATTTTGATTGCTCCCTGTCCTTCCCGGAACGAATACGCGATCTTGTTCTGAGCCCTAATACCGTAGAGGGTTTATGTGTTAAATAAAAAAAAAGTTTACGACTATAGTAAATAGTTCAGCGCATAACGACAAATCCACATATAGGGTATATGTACTTAGAGCCTTAGGGCATTAGAGCCCGGGTATACATGAATTAAAAAAGCAATGCTCTCCTTTTTTATGGGTTCACTCATGAGCATTTTTCGAACACCATATAACTCAGATAACGCATTCAATCCGCGAAGGGGTAAGCAGAGAAGTGTAGTACATTTCCACGTTTCACCAATTGCGTTTCCATCCCATCATGGAATAGGAGATGAGTACATTGCCATACATCGGAGACAAATCCAAAGTACTAGTTACTATCAAAAATTTATGAATCTAAAACGTGCCCGGTGTATGGCAATAGCCTCACCATCTATTCCATAGTGGGACGATAACGTAACTGGTGAAACGTAGAAGTGTACTACACTCCTCTGCCTACCTCTTTTGGGATGATAGGAGTAACGTTACGTTATAGATTCACAAAACCAAACCAGTGGTTTCCAATTTTTTTCGTGCTGAAGGGGGAATTTCCTCCTTTTGACAATTATCGTATTGCTAATGAAAACAAAAAAAGTTCGCCCAATATCTGACGTTTTCATAATAAATATTTCGTATTTCAACGCGCGATTTCAAATTGTGAAATTGATTGTATAGAGGCTCATCTTGACAAATGCCGAACATTTATCGACTTATCTGTAAAAATTCGCACCAATAAACAATAAAACATGGCTGTCATCAACTGTCAAAAAGCACTTTTTCAAACCTATAGTTCTGCAAAGGGTTCCAGTGATATAAGACAAAAACAAAAGGTGTGTCGTATTTTTTTTAAATTTGAATATTTCTAAGTCGAACAATTACAAATCATTCCGCGTTCTTCAATTATGCGATTAAAAAGAGAAACGAAAATTTAAAAAGTTTCACTTTAAAAGAAATGTAATATTATTTGAATTAGGAGAAAGAAACCATTATTTTTCTTCACAACATAAGAGGGTTTTCGTGAGAGTATTGGTTTAGTAATGGTGTGCATTATCCCTTACGAGATATTTATGTTTGCAGACCATTCGGTGTTATTTGAATTGTTAAATGTTCGTTGGGAAGTATACACATTATCTCTGTGTTTAGAATATCGATACATTTAAGTAGTCAAACGTAGACTTAAGTCCGTCTCTGTCTTGGTGAAACACTTGGCCGTTGTATGAAAAACTTGGCTCACACCGATTTAGGAAAGTAATTTTACATCAACATCAATTTTTATCACGTCCACAACCAAGACCAACAACACAAGAGCAAATTAATTTGTAAGAATATCAACAATTATTTATTGGGTGTACTCTAAGCTTCATGTAAAATCCTCATAAGGATGGCTGGGCCTCTGTAAGCGGGTACCAGCAAACCTCTTTACACTTCCTGTTCTCCAATAACACAGTGATTTGTTTTGTATAGTTATTATATTGTCCCATTATATCTGACCTTTTTCAAGCCAATAAGGTCACGTCGATTTTTCCTAGCTAACGCCTTTCGGGGACCGCATATCAAATTTAGAGAGACTTCGGAATTTTCATAGGAATGAGTCCATACAAAAACAGACGCCTAGAGTGATTTTGGATAAATAAAGAGTACTTAGTGTTGGTTGCAAGTGCGACTACCGATCGTGAAGTACTGGGTTTTTAGTCCCGAATTGGCCACTGTTGGATTTCACAAAGAAACATTTTCTGATGGCGGCTGGGAATCCAGATATGTGCGCCAATGGACTCCCCACCTATTCCATAGTGTAACTTAAACGCACATGGTGAAACGCAGGAATATATTACACTCCTC
>DWTO01004403.1:0-11583 GCA_018244755.1 Jemadia pseudognetus
GCATCATATGACATTTTCTTATATAACATCACGCCTGCATTTCCCCGAAAGAGTAAGCAGATGAGAGTAGTGCTCTCCCTTCGATTCACTTTACTTTGCCGGATCCGGGCATCGAATCCAGAACCTCTAGATTAGCTGTCGAATTTGCTACTACTAGATATTTTAATTAAGAACATTTGTTACATACTTCTATTGTAAGTTTACTATAGAATATCAAAATTGACCACCGCACACCCGCTACCCTCTGCCTTTCCACGTGACGTTCTAAATTCATAATATAAATGCGTAATGTACTCAGTCTTAATGAGATCACGATCTGATGATACAACTTTTTCTATGTATGTTTCTAGCGTGAAATCACAGAGTACATAATAGATATATTGTATTAGGTAATTGTACTTTTTAATAATAGTATATTCGAATAAAGATTATTAAGTTACAATGAAAATAATTTACCAGCAACTCAACAATAGCTTACGATCTAATGACAAATTACGTTAACTAGTCTGACTATTTAACTTTAACTATTTAACTATTCATAGCTACAATACTCTTCAAGGTCTGGGCATAAACGGCCACTTGTGTCTCCTGTCAGCTCTTTCGCCACTTTTCTCATTAAGAAAATACAATTTAAGACTGGCTAGTGTCCTGATTAACAAGCTTACAATATTACCATTCATTCTTCGTCATCCATTTCTCCTGCTTACATTGTATGACACAGTAAACCAGGTTGGTGACGGCGAAAGAAAGCATCTTGAGGATATCTGCACCACCTTGGAGTTCCTTAAAAAAATTCTCTGGAGGGGTATGAAGTCTGGCAACCCGCAATTGCCCACCGTGGTAAAGTATAGGTACCCTTAACCCTCTCATTTTGATAGTAGAGCCGAGTTCTAACAGTGCAATAAGAAAACGATCGGAAAAAATACCAGGTCTCCGTACAGTTCGAAACGGATACATTCTGACGCCACAGTTCATTTCTATACGAGTCACGAATAAATTAAGTTCAGTAACAATGACAGAGTCGCGGCGATATGGAACAAGAACAATCGATACATCAAATTAAATGGCCATCGAAGCCAATTGGAATAAATCATACATTACTGCACTGTCCGCTTTCGATTCAAATGTATAATAGAGGTTAAAACGCGAAATGTAGATTTAGTTAGACAGCTCAATGTAATATATAAAAATAATAATAACATCTGGGGGATTTTTATAGACGCCGACATATCTCGTCCCAAAGCGGAGCGGGCGTTATGGTGACCAGATGGTTGATAAACTACGTATATTACGTACCTATCAGTACATATATGTATATTATTCATGACTGCTTCGTTAGTCGAGTAGTGGGTAACGAGATTGCCGATCGAAGTCCTGGGTTCGAACCGCCTGGTCTTGTACTATTGGGTTTTTTGAACTTGCAATTTCCAGTTGATCTGTGCATGCGTATGGCAATTGATTCACAAATTTTTCGAATATGGAACGTAAACGTAACTGTTGAAACGTGAGAACCTACTACATTCCTCTGCCTATCTTTTCGAGGATTACAGGCGTGATGTTACTAATTTAACATATACATTGATATACAGATATTCTCTATACTACGATATAACATACGACGGCCTTATTAGTAGACAGGTTCTCTTACCACTAGATCAATTATTTTTTTATGACACTATCATTTCCAGAGACAAACTTTTCAAAATTCACTTTCTCAGAAATGGTTGCCATTGGTAGGCAATATGTAGATATAGCCGGCTTGTGTAACGGTACTTTCAAAATTATGCTAAAATTAATTAATTCAACAGATTATAAAAATAGAAACGTCTATGTTATTGGAAAATCTTAATGCGCTTAAAAATAAAAGTAATAATTTGACTTAAATTTATACATAAATATAACTAATTAGAGCTTTGTATTCGTAAACCTAACAAAAATCCCTTCAAATTTCATTCATAAAAAAGTAATAACTTGCCATCCGTGGACATCTGCAAATGACCTTGAACTGGCCTGGAGGAAAATTATTAGTGTCAATTAGCGTAGTTAATATGAGTTGTTAATAAATCATAGTTGGTATTAGCTCCTATTAATTTGTAATACGACTGTACGAACAGGGCCGTTAATAAACATTATTTTGTTGTGAATAAAGTTAACGTAACATCACATCCTAATATCACGCTTGTAATCCCCGAAGAGGTAGGCAGAGGAGTGTAGTACACTCTGACGTATCACCAGTTACGTTTATGTCCCACTATGGTATAGGTGGTGAGTCTATTGCCATACACCGGGGCAAATATCCAGACTCCGAGCCACTACTACAAATTCTAAATTAGAAAAATTCAGTAGTGATAGACCCGGTATTTGAACTCAGGACCTCTCGATCGGCAGTCACGGTTGCAACAATACATTCAAAGAGGCAGTGAATGGAGTTTGTATTAGTATTAGTCTTGATCGAAGGTTGACAGAATGCCTTGAAACTATTGATCACTGAAATGGTTGCTTTCAACAAACATTTGCAACCACAACCACACCCTTCTAAACGAAACACAAAACGTTTATACAGACATAAACATACAAATCCGTACCTAAAATTGCCAATTCGTTTCCCCGTGTCTTCTCTGTAAGGAATCGAACCCGAAAAGTTAAACACCAAAGCGGGCCTATAATATTGTTCCAAACCAATCTACCACCACATATGTACATACATATATACACAGAATCCTATGAAGCAACGTAATGCAAACATCTACAATCGAACTAAGAACACTACACAAGAAGTAGGGTTTCTAATATTGTTCGAAACATAATTTACATCACGCGTATACATTCCTACTGAGCAACGAAATAGAAACATCTAGAACGCCAAGCTAGAATTGCATTTTATCATGTACTTATATGTATTCACTTATTCAGGCTGCACACGGGACATTATAAAGAAATAAACGATACAATCTCAACGATACAGCGGAGATATGTATCGACTTTCATTCAACGTTCGACAATAGCGTTTAGTCGATCGATACCACTGACCTATACGTATCGCTGCTTAGATGAGTATCGTCAGTATCTTACACTTGTGTCTAAGTTCGCAGAACACAATGGACTCGCAAGAACTGTCTCGGTTGCTTGTGTTGCGGTGTAGAGATAACAGTAAGTTAGTATCGATTTGGATCGTTATAATCGTCCTAGCAAAAATACTTGACAGATTCATTATCGTCCTTCATACACTGTCATTTTACGAACAAAACTGACGCTTGGCTATTAAATAACATGGTAGAGTTGATTATGACGTGTGCATTATGTAATTGACGATATTACAAATTTTATTTTATTCGTAGAATTAAATGTTTTTCTTAGTACAAGCACAATATCCAACTGTACGATTCTTAATCTACTACGATATAAAAACGCGAACTCACCTGAGAGATTCCATAGCGATACTTGTGCTGATTTTTATAAAAGTTTGGTTTTGCATTTTCAACACAACTTCCCCTTTTCTCAATACATATTATGTTGTTTGTTACAAAACATTCATGATGAAAAACAGTTTTTTTTATGAGAATTCTTTAAACCCACAAATATGTATATTAATATTTGCCAAGATAACCTAAATATTAATGTATTAAGAGGCAAATATATCGAATAATCAGTTTCAAGCCTCCGTCTTGTTACTGGTTTATCATTTTGTAGTGGCCTTTGCGAGTGAATTTAATATTATATGTTTTCATAGTCAAATATCGTTAAACATAATATCACGCCTGTAATCCCCGAGGAGGTATGCAGAGAAACGTGTCAAATATCGTTGATATCCGAATATTGACGGTGCTTGGCAAAATGCAATACAAACAGCTTAGTGCGATTGCAATTGACATACTGTTGTCCTGCAACCGTATTTACTATGACTGTGCTTAGTTCTCGCGATGAATTATGTATGACGGCGCGGCTTTGCCGACCAGTAAATTAGACGAACAAAACAACCACCCGGCTCGCTCGTACTGAACACTCCGTTTTCTTTGTGCTGCGGTTTTTAATGGACCTATAGGGTTCATCAATGATACAGGTAACTGTGATTTATCCGAAATTTAAGCACGTTCAATCATTAATCTCTGGTAGTTTCTTCTGATTCGCATTCTCAAAACCGACAGCGAGAATTCCAATTTAGGTCCATTGTTCAATTTTTTTATACATTTGTATCAATGAAAGTGGGACGATCTATTTTCTTCCAACACACATTATATAAATTTTAAATGGAAGTCACTTAAAGGATCTCACAATGAAAATCTGTATTTACGATGTTCTAAACTTGAACTACTGCAAGCTTAAGCTACTTTCCAGTTTATAGGGAAATAGAAAGTGCATCAAATACTTTAAACGTTTATTACATTCCCCATTAATCAGTTAGTGAAGCGGTAAGCGGGAAACTATATATTTATACGTACCGTGTTAGCTCCAGCGCCTAATTAGGGAGTCATTCTCGAAACGGCAATACATTAGGCCCACTTGAATTTTATGTTACCACTTCAACATCGGTTGGTACCTAACGCGCTGTAAACAATAACACTGGTCTCTAAGACTCTTGTCTCATTAGCCGCGACGTTGACAAGAGCGATATTCACAGTAGTAAAGAAATTTATTGTATCGTTACCAGTAATTTACCTATGGAAAATATGGTATGATTGACATTTTATATACAATCATGTCTCGCATTAGCAATCATATATCTCGCAATTACGACATCTGTGTCCAATTTATATACCATCGCATCAATTGTTCTTGAGTATTTTACGAACAAGATAACCGGCTCTAGTCAGACAAACACCTTAATGTGTTCTTAAACAATAAGGATGAGTAAAACATTATTGCCTGTCATTCAAAATAGGTTCTCTGTGCATTGTTCATTGAAATGCACTCTCCCCGCAATGCGTAATAAACTAACACATTACGTCAGCGTATTGTTAAAATTTTGAAAATCTACAACCCGAGTCGATTTACGAGAGTAACTGAAATTTATTTACGTAAGTTAATTGCATGTTTAGCTTGTCGAGTAAGAATATAACATCATTCAACATTTAACGCAGCCGTTAATTTAACCGTATCCTGTTAAGTTTTATACGTGTCTGTTGTCTTTTTAACTAAACATTGTATGTACTACTCTTAGCACAGCGCATTTCAGATTAGTTTTACTACGTACAAACTAAAGAACCAAGGAATCGAATCCTAAGGCCGCTATCCCACTGGCGTTTTACGAGCGTTGACGTTTCTCCGACGCCAACGCTGGGCAGACGCGACGTTAACGTCGCACGTCTCTAATGGCAAACGTAGACATTACGATCACGCAACGTTAACGTCGCGTCAACGGAACGTTAGTTTTGCGTTTTTTTAGGAACAGGTACTATTCACAGGTACAGGTAGAAATTTATTAACGGTAGGTACTATGCATTTTATATCGTATACTGAATTCAATTCATAATCGTATTAAGGTATAACCGAAACGAATTAAATTCACGTTCGCATTTATAATAAATAATCGCATTCGAACGGCAGACATTCTTAAGTATACAAGAACTATCACATACCTACAAGTATAAACAAGCTTGGGGTATCGTAGTGACAGACATTGAGATCGAATTCCGGAAAGCGCCCGTCGCTCACATAAATCAATTCTAAATATGGCCAAGCGTTTTGTTTTATCATACCGCACCGTGTTCGAGGTTAGTCGACTGCGTATAACTCACATGCATCGCGCAGAGATCCTATACAGACGTTGACAGTGGCGGTCGTTGCAATTGGCGTTTGGCACACATTCCCAACACCCGATATGGCGTCGGAACGACCGCACGCCCCACGGCCGTGCGACTCGACCGACCCCAGCTCGTATGCCATTATCTGATCCTTCGCCAAGGACACTTCGTCTTAACACCGGTCTCCGGAAAGCTAGGTAACCGTTCTAACGTTTTATCGATCGCGAACCGCATTCGTAAATAGAGGTACGTTTTCTTTTCGCGTTTCGTAAATGGAACTACGAATAATATAAATTGCATGTCATGCATACTTTGAATCGGACTTACCAATCGATTACAAGGCGATTTTAATCAATACTAAAAGAAATCTACAAACGCAGTATCGAATTAAAGAAACTAATTACAATACGTCCAAAATACAACGACCTATTGTAGTTGTAGTAACGAACTATTATTACGTAATAGTTATTGAACAAACCATGTTTTCATATTTTCGCTTGCAGAGCACTTAAAACATTTTATACGTTACAGGTATTGTTTCAAAATATTTGTAAGCTGATGAGCTATTGAAAGGACCTATGAGATTCCAATTTATAAAACATATTCGATATTCAGTAATTAGATAACTCACAAGACAATAAGCCATCATTTTGTCGATAGTAATACAATATACCCTAGTAGATGTACGAGTACGTACTGGTCGCGAATGGGAGTGGATTTTTGTGAAAGGCGCGCTCGCTGTCTCAAGCAAGACGCTTGACAACTTACTCATATTTCATTTGTGATCGATCTTTTTTATTCACATATTCATGATACGCTTACATAAATATAATACTGGATTGATTATGCGAAACAGATCTGTACAAAGGTAGGTGCTGTTCATTACCGATGAAATGAACTGATTTTTTTATTAAACATAGAAGAAAAAGACAATAATTTGTTTTAAACGGTAATTAAGCTGCATTTTGTTAAACGAACAAAGCGGCTAACGAAAGCAGTCTAAAATGCATCCAATCTCAGTCGTTAAAAAGACATTACTTGTTTTGTAGTCCTTAATATTTTAATATGTATAACTACATTTATACATGCTGTCCACATGGATAAGTGTCCGGTGTATGGCAATAGATTCACCACCTATTCCATAGTGGAACACAAACGTAACTGGTGAAACGGGGGAGTGTAACTACTACACTGAACTACACTCTTCTGCCTACCTCTTCGGGGATCACAGGTGTGATGTTACGTTATATTTATACGTGCATGAGTCATTCTGGTTATAATAGCATTAAAAATGAATTTTTAGTTACATTTTTTTATTTACATTTTACCGGCGTGCATGTATGAAGAGAATGATGAATGTGCAGGAGGCGCGGCAGGGCTGTAAGGATAGAGCTATTTGGCACTTGGTGCTCTCTGCCTACCCCGCAAGGGACCCGGCGTGATGATATGTATGTATGTATGTATGTATAATATTAGTGGATACAAGGTATTAGGGGGAGCAGCTTCAAAGATTTTGTGTAAATAAAATTGCAAATGTCTTTAGAAATCACGAATATAAATTTTGATTTAATATCACCATTTCGATATGGAACATTACAAATATTCCAAGTGTGGATTGGATGGCCAATAATACTCTGTTTACATATATTGTAATTATTTATATTTTAGTAATTAACTCTCTGCTTACAGTGTAACAATTCATATTATTCCGAATCAAAAATGTACGTGCGAGAGATCTCAATTCTCTCACCTTCAATTCTTTTTGGTGGGAAAAACCAACCGCAACATAAAAGGCGCGTCATTATAAAAGTAAAGTTAATATGGTACTCAAGTAATAAACTTATACATCATCTTAAGTATATACAATTAATATTTATCTATCATTTCATTTGTAAACAATTTATGTAATTTTATATTATCAACAAATTGATTATCAATATATTTAATTAAATAATTGTGGTGTTGCCAGTGGTATTTAACACAAGACTGCCGATCAAAGGTCGACTATAACAGAAGCATAACAGAAACATTTGTGTTAACGTCATGTATTTTGAATTAGAGGTGTAACAACATGTATGGGTCGCCACCAATTAGGAATAACACCTTCGTTGGTTTAGCCCAGCATCGTACATAGATACCTACTAATGTAATCGTGTGGTGAGACGAGGTCGGATCATTGCAATAATTGAAGCAATTAGAAACGCGCCATGCTCATGTTTCGGGTCATATTGACACATGTCACTGCGGTTAGTTGCTATAGGCAATATGTAATACATATTTTGATATTGTCATGTGCGGTGAAATTTTTGTGAAAGAACCAAGCAAGGCGTAATGACTCTTTGAAAAGCATTGTGGTGTACTGCAGGGCTTACAATTAAAAGATGTAATTGACTACATAAGTGTGTTAACGTATCACTGCACTTTTGAGTATTAAAAAAAATTATAATAAAATGATGTACCTACTTGGAAGTAGACTGTGAAACTTTATGCACATTTTCATTTAATTCAGCGGCTAAACTAATGTAATCATAGCTGTACACTTTCGGAAACCCAATCTCTCACCGTACACCATCACAATGCCTCCCTCAACACCCCCTCATCCTCCACCCCGTCTAGCATCCAGGTGTACGATGTATCGCATATTATCATGGCAATAAATCAACTCGTACCGTTTACTTCAGGAAACATTACCGCCACAGACGTGTAAGCGGCGAGAGATGTCATTTATGTTCCAAGGAATTTGATTTGTAACTTTTTCATAGAAACTATTCAACTTACTAACATATTACGCATCTGGAAAGATGCTGGAAGATACACCGTCAGATAGAAGATCTGGAAAGATACACCTTCAATTAACAAAAAATGTTTGTCATAAAAGTCACAATACTGAATGTGTATTGTTTATTTCCATATATAAATATTTTTGTATTATGGTACATGGTATATTTGTATTAAGTAATTCTAAGTCAAAATTACATTTCATTATGTTCCTTCTGCGAAGTGTATTGGTTGACCCAATGGCCAGATAATGAAATAGCATTCCCTATTTCGTTATAGAGACCATTGATATTATGTTCAGAAAACTTATAAAGACGGCAATTCTTACAGTTGAAATCTGATGCACCTACATATATCTTTATTGCAGTTTTTTTATAAAATTACGTATGTAAGATTTGTGTCTAAAGTTGTGTTTTTTCATAGTCCATTTTGTACTAAAGAAGTGATATATTTATTATGATCTAATTATCCAAAAAACAGTACTGAGTATAATTCCAGTCAGTGTCCATGTATCAATATCTCTTATTAGATATGAATTACTTGTGCAAGTCCAACATTAAAATGTTTTCTACCCTCATATTTCCACAAAGATTATTATGTGACATATATATGTTATAATTTTCTTTATTGTCCACATTTTATGTAATCGTGGCAATAATTCACGCACATGGCGTTTCCTCTCCGTTAGGTAATGTCACGTGTTACCGCACCAGCAGGAAACGGTTTGTGAGGCTAATTGCCGAACATTACGGGGGTGTTGCTGGGCATTATCCTGGCACCTAACGTTTTCATTATGTTCTTATGTTAAATGAAAGCGACGGGTTTTTGAAATTTATTAACTGTAAACGTTACAAATTTTCATTTTATAAATTTTACCTACTTTTTAATATCGTAAAGAAAAAATGTATTAATATTACTTCGTTTATGATCAAATATATGTACATACGTCATAACAAATTTCTGTCAACTTTCTCACTAAGGAAATATGCTATAGTATTTTATGTATAAATTGATAAGGCTTCCTTCACCCTAAATCGATGATATGTGACTGTAATAATTATTTTTAATATAAGTAAATATTACTTTATTCTACCCTAATATGCTAGATGTAGATCAAAGCACGCTCCGGCAGTATCCAGCTAACTGATGTGTTACTAGAGATTGGAATACGTATAGCCTAATGCGCAATTTATGTGGCCGTTGCGGTCCGATGTGCACTCCGAGCATCAGGTGAAGCGATTTGGATTGTCAATGCTTGCGATGCGGCCACCGAACTGAGGTATATTGATCGGTGCTCTTGTAAGATTAATGGACATATAAATACATATATATTGACTAGTAGTAAATGTATTACGTAATCTTAATCTGCACTTATTTAACTAATTGAGGAAAGTTTTTTAGAAGCTCTGTACACCGTACTGCTAATTCTGTAGGAATTTTTAGCATATTAAGTTCGTCTTGTGGTCTAATTGACTTAAGACTTTTTCAAGGCTGTGGTGAATTTTCTATATTTGTTTCTGTGTTCACAACATACACGTTCAGAAAATTGTCATACTATTTTAATAAGTATTTCAATTAATTGCTGTTATTATCTAATCCATAGAATTGTATGCCATCATTTCGCACTATAACCACCTGATCGGGTGAAATTGAGTACCGTCTACTCTGATGAAGATACCCGTATACTTTCACTTATTAGAGAAGGAAATGTATACATAAATAAACATTTAAGAGAAAACATTGTGCGTTAATTTCTTAAAAAGTACGAGCAGAGGATCCATAGTTTAAACCTTTGTGATAAACTAACTAACCTTAGTTTATGTTACAGTAGCTGTAGTATAACGCCTCCATTCAAACTCACTTCAAAACGGAAGTAAACTTGTCGGATTTATACTTCCCGCGCTGTCCGGCCACATTTCCCGTGAACTTTCACAATTCACCGATAGAATTGTAGGGCTTGATTGTGTTCAGTTGGCCATACATTTTTATATGCTATTCATTGTGCGAAGTGTCGTCAGAAAGAACGTTATATTATTATTTTTTAATTTAAGAAAATATTAATTACACATAAGTACGCTTCATTTTATTTGGTAAAGAATCAGTTTTATTAAAAAAAAGGAACAGGAATTCAAAACGAACAAGTTTATGCTGATATATAAAATCGTTTTATGTTTCGGATTTTATTATATAAAAAATTTAATCACTAGATAAATAAAAAAGAAACAGTTCTTCTGTACCTTAGTGAAGGTCTGCCAAATGATACGGCAGCGCTCAAGCTCAAGGATGGACACGGATGATTAGCGAGCTAAATCTCACGGTGAGTAAGTTCTTGTGTCTGATTTCCTTAATTTAATTTCGACAAGATTGCGTCATCATAATGAACGTCCGAGACTCGTCGATGTTCGTCTACACATGATCGTTCCACTGGTAGGCACAGATCTCCTTACAGAATAAGAAATTATGGATTTTTTATTGTCGCTTACTATTTTTGAAGTTAAAAAATATATTTATTCACTATATTATTACAAGTTTTATTTCTGCTGTTGTTCGTTTATCGAATTAACTAAATCTATACGTGTAATTAAACAATAAAGAGGATTATCCTCTTTATTGTATCGGCATATGTTAATATTTCTGTAAAACAAGAATTACTGTTATGTACACAATACAGACCCCCAAAAAACCGGTGTCTAAATTACTATCTGTGGGTTTGCTTATACCGAAATAAACTGATTTGCCCAAAAACTTAAAACCTATTTTGTTTTATCAAGAAATTTGCTGTGGTTATAGATTATTATCGGTCGCATTATCTAGAATGCTTTTTATGGCGTACATATCTTTTATTCCCATGAGAAAGTGCGAAAACGTATACGAACCTGAATTACGAGAAAACGAGAACTACACGGATTATAAGATATGGGTATAAATGTATAAGCAAGCTACTTTTTATTTCGCGAAGGATTCATTGTATAGGAATATACAAAAATCCCTCCGGCCAGGTGGGATGACGATCTGCGAAAGGCTGCAGGCAGATACTGGATGCGGCAAGCCGAGGACAGGGCGC
>DWTO01004404.1:0-11583 GCA_018244755.1 Jemadia pseudognetus
GAACGAAATATCTTAGAACTCCATACACGGTCATCCGACAGCAAAGTGGCAGAGTCTGTATTATAACATTATCTACCAGTTGAACAGATAGCTGATCAACTGCATAATTTTTGTTAGATCAGCGGAAAATAGAGTGTTATGGTACACATTGGAAGACACCTGGCTTAGTAGGGGAATAAAATAGGAAGATTCGATGATGAAGTCAAGTTAATATTAATATGTCAGACTTACCTCGATCAACACGTTCGCCGCTCTGTACGCCCTGTCTGCGGTGTTTTGTGCTTGACATGTGAATGTTTGATTGTGGTGCTCTTGTTTCGGTGGCATTTTTATTATTGACCTGTTACAGAAAACAAGTGAAGTAAATATAATTACAAAATATAATGTTGCGTTTCGTTAACATCTTGTCAAATGTAAGCAGAGGTTACAAAATTTTAAAGTGAAGTAATAAATGTAAATTGTTGATAGCTCTACATATAAACAAAATAATTGAGTTTAAAACTTTTATGTTTCCGACTTAATTCGACCTTACTATTCAACACTTATTCAAGGATCCAAAAAGGATGCTTATAAAACAAACGTGTATGGTGATCTGAAATACGCTTTGTCGTGTATATGTAACGGATACCCGTATAAAGGTCAGTATCTACCAAAGCGGAGATGTAAGGAATGGAGATAAGAAGATAGATATTTGGTATTCGGTGCTCTCTGCCAATCCTTAAGAGCTAACATGATGATGTCATAACAATTATCTTTTCAACACAGACTGTATCAATTTAATCTGAACAGAGAGATATGGGAATCACGATATCATATTCGTTATTTACGACCCGTTTTCCCTCTGCTTTGCGCATCTCCGCTTTGGTCAATACCGGGCCTGACCAGTGAATTGTTAATGCCAATCAAAGCGTCCTCGGCGTTCACGCACAATTAATGATGTTTATCTAAAAATATTTTGAAATGCCTCGAAAACTCCAAGTTTAAAATGGGAGGAGAAACAAATGTGAAATCAATAAATTAATAAAATATTGCCATTAAATGTCTCAATTAACGATCCTGGCCATGTGGCCAGTGGTGTGAATTTTATTACTGTAAATTTTTTAGTATTGGAATGGAAAATTAAATTTATACTATTGAAGTTTCATCGCTTTGTTAATCACTTATCTTTTTTTTCTTTTCAATTGAACAGTAATGATATTGTAATATTTACATTAATACGAGCAGATACTACCATATTTCTTGTACCCGCCACATATTTTGACCAACGCTACGCATAGCATTGGTCAAACGTAGGCAACGTGGTAGGCAACGCATTGCCTGATTTGTGCCCGGTGCATGGCAATAGGCTGACCACCTATTCCATAGTGGGACGTAAACGTAACTGCTGAAACGTGGGAGTGTACTACACTCCTCTGCCTACCTCTTCGGGGATTACAGGCGTAAAGTTACGTAGTTTAAAAGGACAGAGTGTATTTAAGAATAAGGTGTAGTTAAAAAAAATGTTCTTCCCTCGTTTGAAAAAATAACCACTTACCACGAAATATATTCACTGGTATGATCATAAAAGCTAAATTGAAATCCAGGTAGATTCCGTTTAAACTCCTCCCAACAGTTTCAAATGTTTGAATTGTTGACTAGTGGTTAGGAGCTACGAGTGCAGACAGTTTGGTATTAGTTGGATTTCATTAATTTTATTTATCACTATTATTAGCCTCTTCTTAACTCAGGAATTCGGCAGCGATCCAATACTGGTGTGGAAACCTGTAGTGGAGAAAGACTTTGGTCAAGAACGCTTCTTGGTGGAACATCCTCTAGAGTCGCTACGAGCCGGCAAGCTGCAGTCGGTGCCGTACGTCATCAGTCAAACTAGAAACGAATTCTTCTGGATGGCTAACAGTGATTATATAAAAAACATTTTATTTACATTTATTTTAATCAGTAACCAAGATGAAGACCTAAATAGTGTACAATTAAAATACCGAGTTAGGTAACTAGCTTTGTACTCAGGTGGTCACTACAATAAATTATTATAGATAACTACTCGTCGTGGGGATTGAGGGCACAAAAGTAAGCTAAGAGAATTGCCGTTGACTAATTTATGTAAGAGTTAATATGTTCTACTAAAACGAGTCTTTGAAATACTCGCGGTGTTTTGTGGTCGGTATTGTATCTAATCTGTGCAACAAAGTGTAATGTGTCTTCTAATGAAAGAAAACCATACCGTTCATTTACTACTTTCGTATAATATCCGTACGGTACACTTCGTAACAGCTGTTGTATATACAAATCCAATAGATATCCTGAAGAACGCGACGCGCTTGAAAATAATGGACGAGGAATGGGACCGGGTGGCGCCCATCTCCTTCTTGTTGCCGCGGCACGGCTCGCGGCAGGCCGCCCGGGCGCTGCGTGCTCGCTTTATCGGCCCAGCGCCGCTGGCGGACGACGCGCGCACCGCCGAAGGGCTGGGCGTGCTTTACGGAGATTCTCTCGTCGGATTTGGTATACACAGGTCAGATTGAAAATAACCATATTCACAATTCTGAATCTACGATGTTTACATTTGTTCGTTCTCAAAAGCTCTATGTATACCTACCTAACTACCTATAACTGTGAAAAAACATCGCGAGAATACCTACACGTCTCCAGACCAGACCAGGATCCCCGTATCTACCAGTAAAAATATAAAAATGTTGATAACGAGTATCCGTCATATGAGAATAGATAAGCGCTTCATAATGAGCTGATTGAAATGCGACTTCGTACCTTCTTGTTTTAGTATCTTCATTTCAATTTAATAAACTTTTTATATCAATGTTATTTGCATAAAGAATAAATGCATTTGCATTTGTTTGTACTGAAGAGCCCCGATAAGGGCAAGGCTTATGTACGTGTCACCAGGCTCGCCAACCTCATGTGTCGTCACTCCACGGAGCCGGTGTATTACTACGAGTTCGCCTACATGGGCCAGCACAGCTTCTACGAGGATGCGGTGACCAAGAAGCCGGTCGGTTAGTAACAACAAATGTAACAGTGTTACACATATGGGTATCTTCGTTTCAGAGTACCGGCTGTATTTTTATAGCACATCTTCATTTCCTCAAAGTAGTTTGCAGTAAAAAGGAAGTCGGTTCACAAAACTCCGCGTGCTCTAGTATTCATATTTAGAAAGTAGCATTGTTGAATGTTCTAACTGATGAACTGATGTGACGTAACGCTTGAAATATTGAATGACACGTAGTAGTGACTGTGCGGGCAGGTGTGGCGCACCACGACGACCTCATCTACTTGTTCACCATCCGTGCGCTGTTCCCCGACATCGGCCTGAGCGGCGCCGACGCGCTCATTGTGGACAAGATGACCGCCATCATGTACAACTTCGCTAAACACGGGCAAGTTTCTTATATCGGACCTATCACTATCGCACTCTTACAATTGTCTTTTAAATGAAAGGCCCAGGACCACGCGAAGTCAGGACTGTTGCAACAGCTCCAAGACCTCTCAAGACAGATAAAGAGACATCCAAAAGCGGCAACAGTTATGTGTATATTCTGTAGCGTGACCTCGGCTCGCTTTGACCAATAGCAGCTGTAACGTGTGCCTTACAGCTGCTATTGCTCAAAGTCTTGAGTACGCACAACATTAAAGATCTATCAATTTGATAAATAAAATGACAATAAAAAAAATTCCTCCTTTTTCCTTGACCAGATGCTGAAAGTCTATGCAGCTTAATTCAAAGTTTATGTATTATTACAGAAATCCAAATCCTCACGGAGATGTACCAGAGCTAAGAGGCCTGTCGTGGCCTCCGATGACTCCCAAACAAAGGAACTACCTCCAGTTGGGCAGCTCGTTTTCATTCCATCAAAATCTCTTCGAAGACAGGTTCAGCGTATGGGACGAGCTCTTCCCCATCGATTACTCGCTGGGAAAATGTACCAAATCTTGATTACTATTATTATGAATAAAATCATTGTAGTGTCATTCTATGAGCTTTTACAAAGCAATAAATGATGTAAAAAATATTTACATTTTTTGATTTTCATAAATAAATCTCTTACACTCTGCTGGCTAGGCTGAAATGACCATCGTAATTTGGCAAAGTAACACACGAGGCAAAATGGCTAAGGAACTCATCTTCGTACAAGTATGTTCGAATCGGAGGAGACTACACTATAAGGCACTAACACACTATACGTACGGCAATTTTACAAATATCTGTTTATATTGTAGGAAATACAAATAGCAAGCTACGCGCCGCGCACTGCACGGCTATTGCACTGCACGGCACTGCATTGGTCTCCTTGTGTATTGGTGACGCTGGTCCTAGTACTTGGGTCCGTAACGAATGATTTGAACTTAGTATCTCGTATACATACATATATCGTATACATCAATAGCGTTTCCAGGTAGATAGCGTCTAGTCTGGTGTTTCCCAACGTGGGGCCCACGGCCCACAGGGGGGCTATTTGAAAGTTAAGAGGGGCAATTCGAAAATGGACTCGACACGACTTTAACCCTGTCGCCCCGGGCCATTTCAAACGTGATGCAATGACGAAGGTAAATAGCGATTTATTTTTATATATTTATATAGATACTCGTATATTGTATAGATATCATTGGTAAGTATTTGAATTTATTTCTATATATTTTAATTTTAGAAGCATAATATTGTAATATAAAGTACTAAAATATGTAATATAAGTTACCTTTAGATTTGTGGTGGCAAATCAAAGTAGTTTGTAGTTTAGAATTAAGCCGGCTGGACTCACGTGTGTTTTTTCGGGATGGCCCGACTAGTTTCGGACCTATACGAGGCCCTTCCTCATGAGCTCCAGCCGGTTGCAGCGAGGTCGCGGCGGAGACTGACCAACAGCAGCAGTTGATGATGACGTATGACGATGATGTTGGTAATGGTGATGGTGAACGCCCACCGCTTAGGTAAGATGCGTTTAATTCACTTGTAGCAACATGTGACTGGACGTATAAATTAATGAAGAATGATATTCATTAACAAATTATTTTCCTCTATTAAAAGAAGCGATCGCAAAATTTTGTAATTGATATTTCCTTTACATTAACTCTTCACTACACTTTATAAGTTTTAAAAATCAAGTAAACACATTTCCAATTCTTGCGTATTCTACACTAGTCGACTACTAAAATAAAAATCTATATACCCCGTATATTTCTCTAACAATAATAAATCTATTTCTCTTTTGTACACAACCATGAACAATTTTGCCGTAATGGGATTCCCAGCGAGTATTTCTCTACAATATTTTTCCATTTTCCTTGTTACCTGCGTCTTTAAATGACGAAGGTTAAGAACTGTGTCGTACAAACACATTACTCACATTTTGGAGGCAATGTTCTGTTTTATCTCTGCTCCAACTCTATTTACCGTACAACTTGAAATAAAAATCCATAATTATAACTACTTAATGAGTATTTTAACATTGTATTAGATACTTTTCATTAATATACATTAAATATTCATTAACCCCTTAACGTGTACGCTCGAGTTAACTCGACCGCAATAAACTGGCCGAACTGTGCACATCATCATTTTTTTTTCATTACATCTTCAGCCTACTGCAGTCCACTGCTGGACATAGGTCTCCGCTGAGGTGTTATACCCATAATCCCCACGCTGGGCAAACTGAGTACACTCGAGATAATTTGAGCGGCGTAGTACTTTATGCTGCTATAATTTTTTACGCTCGAACAATCGAAATCCAAATTAAAAGCAACGTAAAACAATCATCTATATACATATATATATAATATATGGTATGTATATATATAATGTATATATAAATGAAATGCTGTTCGTTAGTCTCACTAAAACTGGAGAACGGCTGGACCGGTTTTGCTAATTTTGGTCTTGAATTATTTTTGGAGGTCCAGGGAAGGTTTAAAAGGTGAGAAAACATGAATAAATCGTAAGGAAAATAGTAAAAGCATCAATCTTATTTTCCCATACAAACAGTTCGTACATGTCAAATAGGGTGCGTTCAGAAATTAAATATTAAGCAAGGAAGTAAGATATTAAAGATGAGAGACTATGAGATATTAAAGGATAGCATAGCATAGATAGGATAGGATAGCATGCTGATTCAATTCTTTTGTCTGTTATTTAATAGCCTTTTATTTTATTCTTTATTTAGTTTATTATCAACACATTTTTTTATACACATATCCTTCTAAGAAAATTTCTGAACGCACCATTAATATTTGACAGTAAACAAACATATTGAATATTATTGACTATGGTGCCGACAAATGTATATTGTAACGATAGGGGAAATCACAACTGTTGCAAATATAGTAAGGCGTTCAAATTTAAAATTACATTTTTTGCGTACGTACAATTTAACGTCGCGTGATATGTATATATGTATGTGGGTACCGCAATAAACAACCAAAAATATTGTTAAAAGCATTAAATTAATTAAACTTTCGTCGTACAGAATGTTTTTGATTTTTTTGTCTTAATTTTTAGGTATTGATCTCTGACACATTATTTAATTTAAAGACGAGACGAAGTTTGCCGGGTCAGCTAGTTAATTAATAAATACATAGTGTATTTTGATTTCGTCTTCTGTTGCGGCTTTACTGAAATAATTTAACAAAATAATTTTGTTTAGTGGTTTATTCTATGTAAACAGATAGTAAATGAAATTATTTGAATTTAATAAATTTTCAATACAACAGAACGAAAAATTTACCAAATGCAAGCGGAATATAATACTAAAATTTTTGAACGATGCATTGATATGCATAGTAATGAGCTTTAACATTTGCATTTACATGCCGATACCGATATCATAAGTTATACTTTCCTAAATCAAAAGCTCGCGTATGGCAATTTTATGAGCTTTTATGAAATCGAATTATACTGAAATCGTCCAATGTATGTGCGATATGTCAATAGTTAGAAGGTAATATTTATTTAATATTTTGTAATGAAAGAGCTTTAAATAGAAACCCTAGACTCAAATACAAAAATCATCATTTCAATGCAACTATTAGATTGTTACCAGTTAGAAAAATAGACAGTGTTTAGTATTGTAATAAATAATTAATGAATATATTAATTCATGATCACAATTTAATATGAATAATAACACATAATATACATCATGTCATTATTGAATAAAATAATTATTATAAAACAAGCAATCTAGTAATGAGTATTAAGAAATGTGACAAGGTTCCTTCTCGACTCTTGACAGCTTGTGTGTTACAAATTTGGTATATTGCAAAAAAAGACTGAGAATATAATTTTAAAAAAATTGTGACAAAATACATAACAGATTTTTAACCAAGAAAACAAAGGTAAATATTTTGTGTCGAATAATATTGTAATTAAGTGTGCGCTTCATGAAATATAGCATCTTTTTATCGCGATGTTATATCTATTATGCATATCGTCTGTATGTAAGTGCAAGCGAAGCGATACATTTAGAAGCTAACGTTATTTACCTAAAAACTTCTGTTTTTTATGTAGATCTTAATGAAATATTAAGAGTTTTATTAAAGGTAAGCAAGTGATTCGCCGTAGCTTTGCTGGGTCGAAAATATGCGGACGAATTTCTTTTTCTCTTTTATCCTTTATGTTAAAAAAACAAAAGTGCGTCTCTTAAGAAAACGTAGGAAAACTTGTTATTTACAAAGTTATTTTTCCTGTGTTAGTCGAGCTTCACATATTTGCAGTATATTATATGATTATTTTCGTTGCTTTTATATATTTTTAGGCAATTTAATAAGTTTTTTTTACATTATTTAAGTTAAATTTTTTAATGGCACTGCTTCATGGGTGCGAAGAATCAAATATTTGACGATATTTCCTATCACGCTAGCTGCGGCATCGAACGATATACAACATTATAATTTGTCATTGTATTTTTCCGCGTAAAAATTTTAGCGATAGTATAATTTCGTTACTTGTATGGCTGTATGTAAAAATTTAACATATATTACTATATACATACATTTAAAACCTTAAACATTTCACTTTGGATGTACACAAAAAGTGATCATTTCAGCTTATGGTTTCCAGAAAAAAGAATAAGTATCATATCTAGACTCATACATGAGATATTAGTACAGTTTATGGGCATTCAAAATTACATGCATACTGGCCATATATTGTAATAATGTTACCTAGTTTCAAAAAAAAACAATATGAAATAAGAGAATATACGTTTTATTGCATACACAATGACATAGTGATGATTAAGAAGTATAAAATATATTTAATAGTGTCAAATGTCTACATATTACAAATTGATTCACAAATCTAGAATGTTCTTGGAGATTATGAACTAAACATGTATAAAGATTTATGTTCTTCATTAGCACACAAGCAGTTCTTCTTTAAAAAATAAATTCAGGGAACAAAATAAAAACATACTGTATTTAATACAGCTGTTTGCTTTTTTGTTTGTATAATTAATGTCAAATGTATTATATTGTATTTTTCTAAGTAAAATTCCCATTAGTGGCTCAAAATCTGGTTTGTGACTTGTGTATGGTACTGACTATAGTGTACTGACTATAGTGCACTAACAGAGTACTAACTCTGCCCACCCCTTGAGAGATTACAGACATGATGTACTGTCACTGTATTGTTAATGTCTTCCCTAACAGTATGTTTCGGCTGCATCATTGGTACTTAGACATAGAAAGACACAAACACAACAGAAATTAGCACATAGCATCATTTAGATATCCGAAACTACTACTGTAAACCTGAGAAACCATACTATCATAAAATAATAGCATCAGCAATCTGTTAAAAGCATTAATTGTTTCATGAATTTCTCAATGCTATAGCTTTGTGTGCGTCAGACTGGTGTTCCCAGTGTATATTTTATAATCATTACACTTGTTAACTGTTCCAGAAAATGGCATCTAAAAGCAGCAGCTCCAGCAGGACAAACTCACCGCGAGCCATGCCAGTGGAAACGATCATCACGAGGTTCAAGTCAGCACAGCAGAAACGCCAGCTGAGGGAGATGGATCGCAGTATGAACAAAATAACGGAACTGCTCAAGAACCCAATAAAACGTAAAGTCAAAAGCCCAAAGAACCAACTCAAGAAACCTCAGACAAAATTGTGTAACAGTAGTCCACCATCAAAAAGGAAGCAACTGGAAAAAGCGGTAGATATTGAAGAGTGTGAGGAAGCAGCGGATGAAGAATATTATCCGATGAAGTTGAAACGTGAGATTGTGTTAAATAAAATTGAATTGAAGCCGAAACATGAGTTGAAAGTAATTGGTCAGACCAATAAAAGAAAAAGATCAATTCCTCTGAAAAGTAAGACTTACTTTCCTTTTTTGTCTATAAAAGATTACTACAACTATCAGTAGATCAGTGCAAAGAGGGCTTTCCTTCAAAGACTGCAAAATGTTTGTGATTCCTCGAGTGTCCCATGTTACTGTAGGTTATGGTCAACACTTAACAAAACACTGTACAAATAACTTATGTATATAGAAATAAACTTATATATATAAAAATAAAATAAAAATATATAGAAACAAATATATATATATATAGAAGAGCTATGTAACAATCTTGTACCAAAATTACAAAATAGTTTGAGATATTATTGAAATGCACAAATAACAATTTGCAGTATTCAGTATTTGAAATATTCAGTGACTTCCATTATTTTAACTGAGAATGTATAACTAAGAACAAATTTATTAACTTTTCATGGCTGAACAAAACAATTAGACATGCTTAGGAAAGTTCGAAGTGTTTTTTTACTGGGAAGAATTTTTGTACATTAGTCCAGTTGGTATAATGAAATTATTCATTGGTATTCATAAGATACATTGTCATCATCAGTTAAAGTTCACTGCTGAACATAGACCTCCACTGATGGGTTTTTGGGAGTCGTAATCCCCAAGCAGGGCATGTGGGTTGGGGATCACAGTGACTCACTTCTACAGCCTATGCTGTAGACTGTAGGCCACTTGCACCTCGCGGCTGTTTGATATACATACATTTAATAAATCACCAGGTACCTGTTCCACAGCACTGGAGGACTCACCCCCCGAATCGTCAGTCGGATCCCCAGCAGATTCGCGGAATGCGAGCCCCAAACACAAGAGGATGAGACAGCTCACACAAAATGTTTCAATCATGGATATGGATGAGATGATACAGTTAATAGAAGACTCTGGCAGCATGGATGACGAGGATCTGTTGGAAATACTGACGTGTCCGAGTCCCGTGTGGTGGGAGGATCCACCTGATGGTTATGTCGAAGGTATTAATTAACCCTTTTGAGATTGTACTACTGGTCATAGGCTTAAGTCCGCGTAAGTTTTCTTAATACATTTTCCTTCACCTATTTTACAATGTATACCACTGCTTTATGTATAAGTGTACAGGGGGTACAAGAAATTTGCCATAACAGTGGCGAGTGGTAATCGTTAATCTCTGTCTACCCCAATGTGAAATAACTGTGACAATATGTATAGCTGCATGCATTTAAAAAATGTAAAAGAATGAACTACACTTAGCGTAGTCTAATTTGCCACTTCATGAACAACTTGTAGTGTCCGACATCCATTTCAGAACATATAGTAACTAATACTTGACTGCTTTGTTGGTCAAGCGGCTGCGAAGACGAGTGCAACTGCCCATCTAGAGTTCCTGGGTTCAAATCTCGGATCATGTAATATTGGACTTTCATACATACATATATATAACTTCACACCATTTCTGTAATGGAGTAGACATTATTGGACGTTCCTAGCTAGAATTTCTAGTTAAAATTTCCAGTAGTAGCTGGGAGTCTGGATTAGTGCCCTGTGAAACATGGAAGCGTACTGCACTCCCCTGTCTACCTCTTCAGGGATTACAGGCGTGAAATTACGTTTATTAGGGTACTAACTGATATTAACTGCACTCATGCTAACTGGGCTCTGATGGCTACTAACAGTTTTAATCCTGCAGTCCACAGTCACCTCGAAACTGCTGCTTGTCGATTCCAATACCTCTTGCTAAGCCCATGATACAAACCTGCCAATAGAGGCAGAATTAATATCTTCTAAGTCTGGCTGTACATGACCAGACAGACATGGTGTGTGATGAGGTAAAGGTTTTCTCCACATACATTTAATTTACCACCCCAATAATTTCCGTGCCTCATTTGTAAGATCACTGTTATTTGTAAGTTCATTATTAAATTGGCCACTCCTCCAATTGCTGGTGTCCATTGGTGACAGAGGTACATGACCAAGCACGGGTCTTATAATACTAAATTATTAAACTAATAACTAAGTTGCTTTAGAGGCTTTTAAAAGAATGCAGATTGCAATTTGTTAACTATATTATATGCAGTACTTGTGGGTTTGGTGAGTGGGGGGGTATCAAATGTGGCTCCCAAATCTCTGTTCAATGAATATAATAAAATTCGTTTTAAATTTTACATTGGCAAACGGAAATGAGGCTGAATTAGAACAAGAGGAAACGTAAATTTGTAATACAATTGATTTGAATGACACAATTTTTCATTTCAGACGCGTTGTTCACCAGACCGCGCTCCACCGCGGAGATGTA
>DWTO01004405.1:0-11582 GCA_018244755.1 Jemadia pseudognetus
CCGTGCTTGTGCTTCTGCTCCTCTGGGACTCTGCCGCTGACAGTGCTCGGCCTAGATCGACCTTAACGTTGTCCAAAATGTTTGGAACCGGTTTCGCGGTGTCTGTCTGTTGGTTTCTTCATTAGATTGTAGTACTAGAGTTGCCACGAAGCCTAGCCCTTGTTGAGACCGAGCGAGGACCAGATCTCAAGTCACGCGCCGGCGCTATTCGACAAAGCCGTGAAGACGAGCTATCGCTGAGTTATCGTCGCTTCGCATTTCACGCACCCAAGGAGCGCTGTAAAAACCATTGTTTGTATCTGTACTGTTACAGTTAGGGCTAATTGCATTTTATTACAGTTCACCATAGAATACGTTAGCCATAGAATTTTATGTAACCATTAGCAAATACATTGTAACACGGTACACAAAGGTATATTGAGATCTTGGATCTCCTTAAAAATTACATTAAATGTATTTAAATTAGAATTCCACTGTATTTAAACCATGTTAATATTTGTCATTAATAATGATAATAGCGTTAATGATATTAGATAATAAGAAAATCTGTAAAGTGCTCTTAGCCCTAGCTTGTCAATAAGTTTGTAAGGAAGCAGATTGTATTACAAAAACTTCTGTATTATCAACATTAGGCAATTGTAGTTGTAAAATTGGCCAGCAGTAGTGTTTAATATCTAGTGGGAACACTGTGAACACTCGACATGACACAGTTGGTATGGCAGGGTAGGGAAGGTGCTGGTTCACTTGTCACACATGGTCGGAACATAATCACCTACGGATATAGGGTTAGTGTCAGACTGTTATTAGTAACTGTTAGTGTTTTAAAATTTTTAACTCTTGTATTGAAATGAGACAGTGTTTCAAATAAAATAGTGATACCAGTTATTCTATTCAGGCATTTTGATAAAATTAACAGTAAGATTTTCAAGAGCTCGTAGGCAAATTATTCCAATTCTATTATTTTTATTATTTATCATTATGCATGTGACATTGCTAATTCATTTATTTTCTTATGCATATTAAATATTTATTCACTTTTAAAAAAGTATCTATAAGTCTGTGTTTTGCATTTATTAGTTTTTATATTATCGTTCTTTTGTGTTATGATATTTTGATTTAGACCTAGTGCTTTTTATTTAAAGGATAACGAAGTAACCGTCGAAGAGCTACCCGACGACGATGGTATAGATAGTGCGAATATGCCCCCTCTCGTCAATTTTCGATCTCCTCTATTTCTCTCTCATACTGTACCTCCATTTATCTATCAATATGTAGGGGATCAAGTTAAAATTATTCAAGTGTTAGGTGACTATCCAGTAATAGACGAAATTGATCATGTAAATCATCGGGACCAAAAAAGAGAAACCCCTCTTAAAGAATCAGATACCGAAGTCCCTATGAACAGTGAAGAAATTTTAGATACAATAAAGAATGTGTCCGATGACGAGAATATAATTAAAGACATAAGCGACATTCCAATACAAAATAATAAAAGTTCAACACTTTATATTCTCGAAGAAAAATTTGCTTTAGCTATGAATAATCAAACAAATACTGTTCAGGAATTGTATGAAACTGCCGATAAAAATGATCTTCACGAAGTGAATAATAATCATCACGTTAAAGATGATGAATCCTCGATACCAGACACGTTAGTAAGCGACAGATGTTCTTCTGAAAGCGACGATGGGGCTCCATTCGGTACACCTGAAAATTCCCCTAAAAGCAGTAGAAAATTAGGTAAAGGAAGGTACGGTAAAAGTAAAGCTCCCTTACCACCTGTGGTTTCTGAAAAAAATATTCCAGAAGATAAGGTTTTTGAAAATATTGTAGATGAAGCAAAACCAATAAACTTAGAAAGTTCAGTCAGTTTCAAAGATGAAACATCTAAAGTATTAACCTCTAACATAATGACCATTGAAGAAAAGGAAGTAAAAACTGAGAAAACTAGTAAAGCGAATAAAAACAACGGTACGGGATTGACTAAATTATTGCAGTTTCCTAGTAAGTTAGCATTTTGGCATAGAGAAGATAAACCTAAAGCTGATAACAATTCCACTACTTCCGAAGACACAAGTAGACGATCGTCGAATGAAAAAGTTACTGACGACTTCCATAGTTGTGGCGATGTTGATTCAAATTTTGATGTATCCTTTGAAAATAATGCGTCGCTAAACGAAACATCTGACGACCAGGTCAGTTTTAAAGATGCGGATGATTTCGATAAAGAAGCAATTGCACAAGGAGTCTTTGAAAAAAGTGATGCTCTTCAGAAGGTCATTGAAGCTACATTAGAAAGCCATCCAGAATATAAGTTGTCAGAGTCGCACGAGGAAATACCAACCACTTCTAGAAGTACAGAGGTGTAAAACGTCGTAAATCTCCTACGCGACTTCTGACTAGGAGCACAGAAGTAAAACAGTATGTGTTATAAGAATTGTGTGTTGTGTTTTGCATGAAAATAATTTGCAGTGATTTTAGTTTGCTTTATTTAACAAATTTTTGAATCACGTATCTTTCTTTAGTTAGCCAGCAACACTTATGTTACACATTCACTTAATTTATTAGAATAGACTTTGATTTCTATTATTAACTTTTAAAAAATTGATTTCGCAAATTAAAAAAACTATTTTAAAAGCTTGTAAAAGAGTTGTGTTTGTAGCTTTGATTTATATGATTTGTTCTTAATATACTTAATCACTAAATCGTATAATATATTCGTCGTGTCAACTTACGGAACTTTTACTGTCCTACTAACATAGGCTAAACGGTTTCCTTTTAATCGATGAATATCAGTTGTTTGAATGTTCATTAAAATGTATAATTGCCACTTTACTGCTTCGCTTTTTTATATTAGTTTTCAATTTATTCGTCTTATTTTCAGGCAATGCTGTCGGCCTCTGCTACAATACCTCGCGCAAAAAAATCTAATAAAAGGAAAACTCAATAGTAGAGATAATATAAAAATAGGTGTAGGAACGTGATCATGTATATATATCAATATATATATTATATATCTATAGCTTTCGTTTAAATTGATCGAATTGATCTCTGGCTCACTTCAAATTATTGTAGGCAGTATAGTGTACTTCTTAAAATATTTGCCCAACGTGCAAATTAAATATAACGGCTATTTCAATTGTAAGGGAGTTCAGCCTAATAATACGCGGATTTAACTACAAATTGTCAAATGACATTAAATTGTACATTTTAAAATGGGAGCTTGCGTTACGCTATCAAATGCAGTTACTGTTTATTTCTAACGGCCATATATATAGACTTGATTGCAGATTAAATTAAAATGTGAAGTTAAATGTTACCATTACAAGAATTTCGCATGAAATGCACAATCATAATTTTGTGAAATACATTTATGAGAACATAATTCTCAATAATTAATTTTAATGGGGCAATATATTCAACTGTGCATTTATAATTATACTTTAAAATTAAAGTATTATTAAATTCTTATGGTATTAATACCTTTTATTTAATTATTTTACTATTTAAAGTATTAATAATTAACACACTTAAAACAATATTAATTTTTTAATTCTGTTATACCTACATGTAAGCAATTCGATAACAATACACAATCCTAATTCGATTATTAATTCAGTAACATACATACAGAAACATAAATGTCCATGTCTTCAATACATAAGTATACCTTACAATACACTTACATTAACAATAAAACACAAAGTGGGAGAGGGAGTAATTCGCAAGCTGTCGAGTAGATCGATTATATTAAACAATACAACTTATTGGAATTATAATTTGAGCCAAAATTTGCCAAATATGGAATAGTTAACGACTCAACAATTAGTCAAACGATATTTTGTAAGTAGTCATACATATTAAATGTTAGATCATAGGAAAGCTAGTCTATATGATAAAAACTATGACTACATCACGACGACACAATGAGGCTTCTTATAATACTTTAATGAATATTAATGCCGATACAACTATTACATAGTCAATCATAATTTGATGACCAATAATTAGTCATTTGAACATAAATTGATGACTAACATGATTAATAAATTTTATTGTATACCTTTTTATATAATTAATCACATAAACTAAATATGTGACAATATTATTATAGTTAGCAAAATCTCCTACTTGGCTAAATTACTTGTTCCTTTCTATTATTTTATAATTTGAGTGAATAAAAATGTTTAGTGATATGACTGTCATGATACAATACATCATATTGTTATGTGAATGGTGTGTGGTCCTTTGTTTTGTTCTCATAAACATGTCACTGCATTTTGTTGTACTAAAATGTTGTAAATTATTAAGGAATTATAATCGATCCTAGTAATGTATGTTGTTACATTTTTATGTGTGTGTTGTTTAATGCGCTACCACGGTAGCTGTTGCATTAGTTATGAAATATTTAAGACGCTTGCAGATTGCAGACCAGTTACAAGTGAAATTGGATCTACCATACTATTGGTGGTAATCACAAATATTTAATGCCACATGCAATCTTATGTTTTAATGGAATAAAACCATAAAACCACTCCCAAGCCTTTTATTATAGCTACAGTACTTCACCAGTTTTTAACCTTAGAGTGTCAAAAATGTATCTGCCATAATCTTCTTTGTACATATTGTTCATCAACTGAATCTCTAGTAAATTTAAAGAATCAGTATCCCATGTTCTTATCCAATAGAAAAACGAAAAGAGTTTCTTGTAACTATCAACACCCTTCACACAATCTGTAATTTCAATAGTAGGTAAATTTTCTACTATTTTTGCTAGCTTCGGTTTGACAACTGAATTGAACAATGCATTATTCGTTGTTGCAAACTTATGAATCATATTAACAGTTTGCACTGTAATAGATTTGCTCAGTAATATGTCTGGAATCTTTTGGAGCCAAATTTTATAAACATTACAAGAATGAAAATGAGATAAATTTTCATTTAGTGCAATTTCACAAATTAGTGCAAACAATTTTTGTTTAAATTTGTCTGGAGTGTTTGCATTCAAAGAAATCTCAATCATCTTTCTAAATAGTGTTTCCAATATTGTCACTGATTTTGTCCAGCCCCTAGCCTTGTTTGTGAACAATGTATGTAATATATTAATAACAATATTGAAGATACTGTCGTTACAGTTTTCATTGAAGATTTTTTCCATATAAGTTAGAACTAAGGTAATGTCTTCAACTTGCCTTTTAATATTTAAGTGAGGATTAAAAATTATGAATAAATGACATATATCCAAGTTCTCAATTATCAATTTGGGATCAGTGATGACATCGACAAATAATGTGTCTGCGCTTTTTCCCTGTTTGGTTCTAATATTGGTTACAAAAGGGAATGAACTGACAAAGTGCTGACTGATAATACCTTTGTATCTCTGTAGAAACGCGAATTTTAAGTGCACACTAGGATTACATTTGTCAAGATGCATCACAACTTTGCACATTAACAATATCACCTTCAATATGTTCCTTAACAAAACAGCTGCTTCTTCATTTATAACAGTCTCAATATTTTTACTTGACTTTGTGTTGGGACATACTTCAAGCCATGTCTCCACAAGCAATGGCATCAAAGTATTTGCATAACTTTTAAACTTGTTAGCTTCATCTGCTTTTTGTGGGTTTTGTGTATTCTTATAAATATCCAATACATTACATACAGATGTATTGTATGCTTTGAATAATGGATAATGATTTAATTTGTGACAGTCAAAATGTGTCTCTTTAATTCCAACTTCACTGTTGTTTTTTTCAGTCTGATTATATTCAGCATATTTTTTTAAGTACTCTTGTAATCTGCGGATAACTTTGATCCTCCACTTCACACTAGTCATCTGGCTATTTAAATTGACAGTTAATGTTCTACCTGATTTGGTGTCAACATGCCCCTTCGATATCATATCCAAGAAGTTTGGAATAATCCGATGGAAATTATTGGCTAGTTTTGAAGGTGTGCATAACAGGAGAATATCAAGAAATATAAGTGAATCTTCTTGAATTCGACTGTCAATATGAGTCATTGCACTTCTGAGGTATGCAGAGATGATGTCAAAGAATGGATCAACTTTTTCCAACTGCACATTAGAAAGAACCAAGAGTAAGACTTTCAAAGTATCTCGCCTCACCTGAAAAGTACAGAATTACAATTTAGTACAATACATTATCTGTGGCTGTGACATATCTCCTTATGAGAGGGCTTTGTCTAGCAGTGGACTGCAATAGGCTAACAATGATGACAATAATTACTTATACATAGTCTAGCCATACATACTTTATTTATGGTCAGTTTTAAAGAGTAAAGCTCGCTCTAAACACTGATAATTTGGAGTCCCTAAAACAATCCATAACAGGTAGGACACACTCATTGAAGGCTTGTCTTCAGGCTTTGCAGTATTTGTGATGAGCTCAGTGGTGTGCTATTGGAGAGGCCTATGACCAACAGTGGGCGGAAATAGGTTCATTATGATGATGAAAACAATTCATACGATTGGCAGTGACGAATTTTCCCATAGAAAGGTGTGTGCTGCTATTGATAACTGGCCTCAATGTTTAAAGGACTGTATTGCAACCAATGGAGACCACTTCAGACAAGCTTTGTATATCTTTAATGATTTCATATTAATGTATTGAACTAGCATTGTAATAGAAATAAATGTTACGTACAATAAAAAAATGTTGTTTTCTTTGTAAGAATATTTAAGGCACGACTAAGTACATATATGCAGTGATTACCGTAAGATAAGTTTTTAGCTTCAATTTATATAAAATAATTTAAACATACCACTCTCTCCACATTTAAAACCAACGGAGTAACATCATGAATTATTTGTCCTAAATGTTGTTCCAGTGTCTCAGGATGGGAATTAATGAGCTCTTTCAAGCCTTCCAGAGCGTCCGTGCGAGCATTTGTATTAAAATGATTTAACCGCGATAAAATCTCTTTGATATTAAGTTTTCTGGAGGATAATTGCTCTGCTTCGCCATGTTTCTTTAGCTGCTCCCTAAGTACGATTTTCTTTACTTTAAAAATCGTCTTTGTCACATTTGTACCTTTAGGTAATTCTTTCTTCTTTTTTAATTTAGTCTTCGCCTTTTCCGATTTGAGGAATTTTTGATAACGCGTTGACCCGGTCTTATGCATTGTTCGATCTTATCAAATGTCTCGTAACTGCAATGTGTATTAGATAAATCAATAAATTCAATATGGTTTGTATTTGACATTTGACGTTAGGTTTTGATAGGTTATAACTATTTTATGCATTTCAATCAATTCTGTAAGCTTAGATTCTTACCAATTGTCTTTCCATTATTTGTCTATTTAATACGTTTTACAGATATATTGCCAATTACCAATAAAATATTAGATAGGCTATCCTCGTGAAAGGCAGAATTTCAAACCTTTAGGCAATCACAGTCATAATTATTTTTGTCATCAATTTATATTTGTAACAAACCTATCGATGACATTTTTTAAGATTTTTAAAGACTGTCTTTTTCTAATATTTTAATGTGATGAATTCGATTTAATACGCTTTCGATTTCATACACTTTTAATGTCATGAATTATCGATGTCCTAAATGTTTGATTATAATAATTGATCGATGTAACAAAATATCGAAGTAATGTGTTTGATACATAAAAGTATTATATATATTTATATAAAGTACCGAGCGAAGTAAAAAGTACCCCCCCCGCCCCTACACTGAGGACTCGTCACTCTCCTAGACACAGCACAATAAATATCTACAACGTACCATCCTCACCGGCGAGAATCAATACGCAGCGTTCCACACCTCTAACCGTATCTCATATCTATTATAATAGTTTATTTAAATTGTTTCATCCGCCAGCAACTTGGCGAGTATATATGCTTATGTATGCATTTAAACCTACTCTACCTGTAATCCTGTATCTCACATTTGTTAGGCAATGCAAAGGAGAGTGAGACACGCTACGGACTTGAATAGTATTTAATTGAAATTCGTATTTCAGACATTGATGCGTAAATCACAGTGCCTTTTAATTTAAAAAAGTTGTACTGACAAAGGACTACAATTGTATTACTGTATATTAAGTGACAATGACATTGTGTACCGACCGTTCGCTTCGCTAAGATTAAGAACGAACACGTGTTGTTTACATAAAGCATATTTTAATTTACTGATTATAACTTATTGATACTCCCTGTGAATAGCATACGTTGCAGAGATGAAAATTAAGAAGCAACACCGTAAAAAGAAATTTTTACACAAATTAAACCGTAAGCGAATGCGAAACAAGGAGCGAAGCACAGGCACCGTGCTATGGTGAAATTATATTGCCTTTAAAAATCTTTTTATAACAATATTAACATATTATATAATTCATGTAATTTTACAGTGAAGTCATCAAAGAAGCCTGGGATAGCAGGAAGTCATGGTTTAAAAATCTTAGAGATATGGGTCTAGCAAATGATCCAAACAAAGCCATAAAAATTCCAAATTTCAAGCGGGAGACATTCAAGAAAGCCATTCAAATTGTGAAACAATGTGACTCAGATGTAGAGGAAGAGGTCGTTAGAAAAAGACAGCCATCCAAGATCGAAGTTGTAGAACAATTGGAAAAAGTAGCCAAAGCGCCTAGGGAGCGGAAATTCATGTTTGTATCTAATACTAAATTTGTAGAAAGTATGATGGTACAAAGGTTTTAAAATTAATTTTTAACAGAATGTTCATGTAAATGTGTTCTATGATTTGAGATTTTTATGTTTGAAACTGAGAAAATGGTTGAAAGCTTCGAAACTGTGAACAGAAAGATAAAATATTTTTTTGTTTATCCCCAATTTGTTTCTTATTCCATATTCATTTTAATTTTCTTCTGGTCTTCACAGATAAAAAAACGCCCTATATTTTCATATAGTTATATCATACTAGTTATTTTCTATTTACCTGTTCTTTAATCCTGAACCATATTTTGCATATACATTTTTTAGTCAATTAATTACGGAGTTTACAGAAACATAAAATTGGGACATGTCAATTGAGTCACAATACTGTACATAGTGACAAGGTCATTTTTTTTTAGATTGTACTGAATAAAAATGTTTCTATATAATAAAAAATATAATTTTCCAGGTTACCAAAAGGCCAAGTAGAATTCATCACATATCTGCTGGACAAATATGGACATGATTATAAAGCTATGGAAAGAGATAAAAAGAACTACTATCAAGAAACCTGGAAGCAGCTCAGAGCAAAGATCAAAACTTTCATGGGAATACCGAAACAATATGGGGAGTACTTAAAAGCTAAAGGACTTTTAAATAAGCCAGATGATGAAAAGGAATTATTAGAACAAGCCAAGGCATTGGCAATGGAGGATTAGTTTTGTAATTGAATTAAAGTGATGTTGTAGATATTTTGTATTCTTGTATAAAGTAATCACCAAATTATTAGCAGTCCATAAATTAAAAGTAATAACTAAAGATACATTCATAAGGACATTGTAACAGCAAAAAATTTATGAATTTGTAACAGCTCCTAAAAACACTCAACTAGAACTCTGTCTTTGAGTGGTTGATTTATCTGTAGCGGTATGTTATATGCCACAAAATGAAGTAAAACTAAAACAAATTTATGTGAAGTATATCATTACCACTAGATGTCCCAAGTATGTATTTCCCTTTATGTAAATGAAACACCAGTTACCACAAAGAACCTGGTTTTGGGATAAGATTATAATAAAATTTTGACACTTTTAGGAAGGATAAAATGAAAGATAAACATGTCAACAAGCTTCATATTTTCATAGTACTATGATATTTAGGTAACTAAATAAGGAATTGTATTGTGCATTATATAGTTTTATACCGAAATGTCAATATTTTCATTTTGTAACAATAAAACATTAAGTTCTTATTGTTATGTGTAAAATAAAATGTTCTTGGTTGTAAAAACTTGCATTTATTTATTACTGTATACTATTCTACTGATTCTTGCAGTCACTTGGTATATCTTTAATGGATTGTATTTTCTGTAATTCTGCATACCAGTCCTTTTCCATGTCTAATAATTGTTTAGGCTTTTTGTACTGGAAAAGAAAAGGAATAATATAATGTATATTAATAATGCCCAATAAAAGCATATTAATAAAGAATAAATAGTTCAGAAGTCTCAAAAATTATGTCATCATGACTATATTATAAAACATTTAGGATAAAATATAAAGTTGGCTGGTTACATTTTGAGCTTTTTAATTACTTTAACAGGTTTCACTACTTAATAAAAGATAATGTAAAATCACACCCGTTATCCTTGAAGAGGTAGGCAGAGGAGTGTAGCATACTCTTATGTTTTACCAGTTATGTTTAAGTCCCACAATGGAATAGATGCAGTACCTATTGCCATGCATCTGGCGCGCATCCAGGCTAAATTAGAAAAAAACTTACTAATGCTCAACCCAGGACCTCCTGATTGGCAGTCGCCTTTATGACCAACACTACCAATGAGGCAGTTTCACTGTTTAATATTTATAACGAACAAGATTACTTGATGGGGTAATGATCTATGTGATATGATTGACTGAATCAGTCAATCATAATACAGATTTGAATTGAATGGTGATCACACCGTTAAGCCAATCATAACTGTGTCCTCAATTAGACAATGGTAAGATTAGTGCAGTGGCAATGAATAATACACATTCTACAAAGTGAAATTCCACTTCTAACTCATTTACACTTGCTAAAACACAGGCTTAAATAGTTTTAAAAGTAATCAGACTGCTTCAACAAAATATGAGTAACAATCACTGTAACAATGAAGGAGTGACTCCTGGATTGCAAAATGATAAAGAATAAAAAAACATAAATTGGTACTGAACCAAGGATTCTCACCACCACAATTAATGTATTAAAATTATGTGTTGAGTAGATATTAGCTTGTTCCACAGGCAATCCGAGCCTCACAAGTTCCGGTATGTGCAGTTTTTTGTAATACTTCTTATTGGTTGTGCTCACTACAACACATTTCTCATCATTGTTTGCCTTAATACAATATGTCTCTATTGGATATGGCATGTTTCTGATCCTCCACTCCAAATTGACTCTAGTGTTGCGTCTTGTCACAACTGGCTGTGAAAAGTAATAACATTAATATATAGGCTTATAAAGCTTATTAAGCACATTGGAATTTTTAAAGTGCATTGAGAAATGTGCTATGTTAAAGCTTAACTAAGATTTCAAAGAATGATCCACCAGTATCAAATGAATTGAATTGGTGGAACTCTGTATGCATACATGCTTTATTTACAGGGAATATAGTAAAAGCACTAATGCTAGACAGTTTAAGGACAACTCAGACTTCATTCTTAAAAATAAAATGTGTTTATGAAAACATTACAGGTACAATTTATTTTACTGTTAGAGACACTTTTAGAAATTAGTTTTTTCATATAAAATATTTTAAGACTGTCATATTTTTAACTAAAAATTACAATCTTCATAGGTTCCCTATACATATAAATATATAAAAAAAAGTAACTTCACGCCTGTAATCCCCGAAGAGGTAGGCAGAGGAATGCAGAACCACTCCCACGTT
>DWTO01004406.1:0-11580 GCA_018244755.1 Jemadia pseudognetus
ACCACCTATTCCATAGTGGGACGTAAACGTAACTGGTGAATTGTGGGAGTGTTCTACACTCCTCTGCTTACCTCTTCAGGGATAACAGGCGTGATGTTACGTTATCTTCATTTCTCTATGTATAAATTAAGTTTGCGGCGGTCAGAGTTCTCATCCTGCGCACCTTCCTCGCATCCCTACAAACCTTTCCAATTTAAGTGTCTGCAATCTCTGGTGAAAATTTATTCTATTACTATTAACAATTTCCAAGATTTGGAGTACTCATATGGTGGAGTATTTCTAAAATAAATATGGCACTGCCTACTAGCGATCTAATAAATGAACTATTATGATTAATATATTGTAATAAAGAAATAAAGTTTCATTATTTGTACGGACCATGCAAAGCTGTACCGCAAATCTCCTTTTAGCTTTTTGTAGCTTAGCGTATTCAAATTAAATTATAGGTATTACATAACAATATTATTTCTCTCGTCAGCGGCTGTGAGGAACGCCGCGCGGAGTGATTCCGTGATCCGTGTCCCTGGTAATCCGTTCATTTGTACTGGTGGCCGCTGTGGTGTGTATTTTAACATAAATTTGCACTCAGAGCCCGTGTTTGTTCGACAATGTTTTAGGTTGGATTACGCGACGGATATATTATTTAAATTCGTCGGTACTATGTACGCACTTCAAATTTAGTTTTCGAGTTTACAACAAAAGGGACTATTTGTAAACGTAACATCAGTCTGTAATCTCCGAAGAGGTAGGCAGAGGAATGTAGTACCTACCTACAGTCCCACGGTACACCAGTTACGTTTACCTCCCAATATGGAATAGGTGGTGAGCCTATTGCTATACACCCGCCACGTAAATGACGTAAATGTAACGGTGAAATGTGGGAGTGTAGTTACGCTAATCTACCTACCACTTTGGTGCCTGTACTTACGCGTGATTTTACGTTTATGTATAACAAAAATCAATTCGTTACTTATTAAATGTTTATAACAATCTATCTACCTTCCTACAAAATTTTTTATAATGACGCATTAATTTGTGCGTTCCAATTCCGGCATTTATAAAAACACTTGCGTGGTACTGATTTACGAGCACTTATATACAACATAGTTGTAAAAATGAGTCGCCTTGTTCTCTATTTGAAATAATCACAAAAATAGACCATATGAATAGCAGTTGGGTCAACGAACCCGCAAATGTTGCGAAACAAAATGTTTATCCAAATTTCGTACGATTGTTTCGTGCTCCTATCCCGATAATTTGTTCCTGGCGTATATCCAATGCTGTACACTATCGCACAGTACTCGACCGTTAAAACAAAATGGTGGACGGCTGACAGGAGAATGGCTGTCTTGCATTTACTGAAATAGCACTTAACATTAAGACGTCAAGATAAATTACTTTGTCCTTTGGTAATAGAAATAAAAATAATATACAAGGGCCGTATGATATAAAAGTTTAGTATCATCATCAAATATGTTCTTAATTATATATTCCTCTCTGCCGATCCCGTAAGGTGCTTAGCGTCAAGATACATAATTATGTTTTGCCTCCATTTTTGCCTTTTGTTTTGCCATTGTTATTGTTTTGCAATTGAACTGCCTCTAAGTATATAAAAATATAAATACATTAGATAAAAGACCAAGGCCGAAAGTTTGGTTTTGCATGTCGAACTCTAAAATTCATATCAAATTTTGTAACAATCTCGTCAAGAATATTTACGACAATAATGAAATGACTCGTACCTTATATTTACGGACACACGACACTGTTTATTGTGATAAATATTACATAAATTTTTTTTACAACGCAGATAAAGAGAAATTGGTCGCTTGAGATCCAATTTGTCGCACTCATCTTGCTTAAGCGTTCCCGTTTCTATAAAACTTGAGCTGAATAGTTTGATATTTTCGTTCCCGTACAAGATGTCATTACAACGAAATGAAACCGTTCATTCACTTAACGTTCTGACTTTTTTATTAACATGTACATTTGACCTTAATTTAGTGCAAACTACATAAGGAATTCGTAATTTCATAAGTGTAGCTACTGATGAAACCATATTGTAAAATCTCATGAGTAGTTTATCAGTAGAGGGTAATCAGAAAGTACAAAGATTGAGAATTTTTTTTTCACATAAGCCCGCGTTTATTATAACGCCCTTTCAACTGTGTCTTACAAATACACGGATATTATGATTTCGTGATTAAATTAAAATTTGTGTAAAGAGTTATGTCTGCTACGCAATATACTCGTACGTTTGACTGTGACTGTAACTGAATTCAAATTGCTTTCGTAAAAAAATACACCGAATTTGTTTCGTTTACTCCATTGGTCTTATTATTATGATATGAATACTCTAATAATTAAATCCATGATCTGTCGAACAAATATCTGTCTTATTACTATGTATTTTACATGGCTCAATGTAATCCTCAGAAATCCTCGAAACGAAACGGAATATCCTCAACTGTATTTGCAACCTTACGAATTTTCCGCGAAAATAAACCTTTCAATTGTCGTGGCCGCAGTAACAACGTCTCAGAACATCGCTCGGATTGGTGTCAATGGAATAGATATACCTAATACTCTCTTCATCTATTTATGCTATATGTTTAAATATATAGTATATATAAGCTATAATATAAAGTAGCACGTACATAGGTGCAATGTTAATAGCTATGCGTATGCAATTTATTACGCCTATAACATCACGTCTGTGATCCCGAAGAGATAGGCAGCGGAGTGTAGTACAGTACCACATTTCGTCAGTTTTGGTTACGTCCCATTATAGAATATGGAGTAACTTTATTATCATAATATACTGGGCACAAAGCCAGACTCTAGAGACACTACTAGGAATTATAAGCAAACATTATATTTAGAAAAATTAAACAGTAGGCAGCCGAGCCGAGCCGACCCGGGATTTGAACCCAAGACCTCTTGATCGACAGGCGCACTCACACTTAACCGACCAATGAGGCAGTCAATGATGCTATTTAATAATTTCAATTTTTAAATAATCCACTGTACCTCAGAAATGCACAACAATATTTTTTTCATACATACCTTAACGTCTCGATTGTTGAACAGAATTTAGTTTCTGTATCAATTTTATTGTGTCATTGATTTTCCCACTTCTATAGGTATCGCAAAAACGTCATTTACGTTAGTCACCAAACTGTGAGACAACAAAAGGGTTTGGCGGAGTCGATCCCACGAAAACCCTGAGACAGATCGTTTGCGTTTACGTTAGGTTTGTATCAGGCTTTTCAATTTCGCTTGAGATAAAAAAAACTGACTGCCTCGTTGGTCGTGTTGGTTATAAATGCGACTGCCGATCAGGAGGTCCTGGGTTCGATTCCCAGGTCGAGCACTATAGAATTTTTCTAATTTAGATTTTCTAGTAATGGCTGGGAGTCTAGTTCTGTGCGCAGTGCATGGCAATAGGCTCACCACCTATTCCATAGTGGGACATAAACGTAACTCGTGAATCATAACTGTGTACTACACTCCTCTGCCTACCTCTTCGGGGAGAACAGACGTGATGTTACGTTTTACGTACGTTTTGTAAATCTGTTATTAAACAGAATCAGATCAGAACGAATCGCTCCTGTACAGATGGGGGATTGAAAAGAATTTTTTCCGACTTAATGTTATGCGTTACACAGTTTCGTAATATTATGTTTATGGCATACTGAGCTAGTAATGTTCTGTTTGTTTTCCAATAAATTTATGAAAACCAACAAAAAATATATAATACACTTTAAACGGAAGTGTCTACTGAAGTACATTAAAATTAACTAACGCATTAAACAAACGCTGTAAAATTGCACTTCATACTATTTAACTAGTAATTTTAAACCGATGCCTTCTAGGTCTTATTTTTCTATTGCCTTTATAATTCATACATAGATGCTATTATAATTCATAAAAGACCTTAAATAAAAACATTAAAAGGTTGTATCACCCGAGTCTCTCACTGGGTTTGCTCATTAGAGGTCGCCATTCCCTAACGAGATTAAGAAACTTTTGTATATGTAAGTTCTTCTGGCGGACTATACAAAATAAATATGTATATTTCATATCAGTCAGTCTACTATGTAGTTTCACATCAGTAATATCTGGGCTGAAGCTTATCAAGGTCATTTAGTTTGTTATAAGTCTCGTGACAATTTATGTGTGACCTCATTCGATTCTGAATGACGTCTAGAAAAATGTTTTTCAAGGGTTTTTAGTACATAAACAATTGCCATTGTCATTAACAAAATAAGATTTAAAAAAGGTATTTAGTTTTTCGTCAATATCTACGATATAAGAATGCATTCATCTACTTTTTCTTGCACTTGTTAAATTAAGCGTATCTGACGCGTTTGCTCCGGCAATATCTGTTCGTTTACATCCGGAACAGTAATGTTTTTGTAATTCGCAATTCGTATGCAGCTCGCAGCCAAATGTGGCTGGAGCTGACGACAGTAAAACTGTAAAACCGTCGTCCGTCATGCGAGCAGATGGAATGTTTAATAATACGGAAAAATTCGTGATGCGTACCGGCATGAAACTTATTGAGTGTTAATGAGTAGGTTGTCTCACACGCGATTACGGGTTATTGTGAGATTCTTCATTAAATTGAAAATCGCGGGGTTACTCTGTTTTGTCCAGTTACGGCCAGTGGTTTTAACGACTGTTATGTGATTAGATATCGAGGGAGTTGTACAATGTACATCCGTATAAAGTGTAGGCTGTAGAAATATTCTTAGTATTTATTTACCTAATTTCGAACCTGTGATCCGCAAAAAGATAAGCAGAGCAGTGTACACTCCTACGTTTCACCAGTTACGTTTGCGTTCCATTGTGGAATATGGAGTGAGCCTTTTGACTCGGTGTCACGACCACAAATGTCTACTAGAAAATCTATTATAATTTATATGTATGTAGTTATTTATAAAGCGTTTAATGTTTGTTTTATTTGTTTCAGGTAATTATCGAGTACAATTACATCACGGTATAGTTCGTTAGAATGGAATGGGGATATTTTGACAGAATGGAAAAGCCACAGATAAATATGTATTGGAGTTTGTTCTTGTACCTACGAGTATAACTGTTCCCCAAGACTTACGGTTAGTGGGAACGAAGCTAATAGATACTGGTATAGTTTCCTGTTAATTTTTTAATTAGCCCACTAAAAGCATTTGGTATTTTAACCATTTATAATATTTATTCGTATACTCGTTTAGTATGTGTTTTTAATTTATTTAAATGGGCGCTAGTAGTGGAAACTCGAGAGTAAAATTCCGATCAAGCTCAGCTTGTTCAGAATGTGATCTGTAATAACAGAAGCCTATTACTAATGTTGGAAAAAAACGAACTTATGCTCGTTGAATAATAACATAACATCACGTCTGTAATACACGAAGAGGTAGCTAGAGGAGGAAGTACATTCCCACATTTTACCAGTTACTTTTATGTCCCACTATGGAATAGGTGGTGAGCCTATTACCACGTAGCGGACACAAATGAAACCTCTGAACCCGTGCTAGAAAATCTAATACGTAACGTCACGCCTGTGATCCCCGAAGAGGTAGGTAGAGGAGTGTAGTACGCTCCCACATTTCACCAGATACGTTTATGTCGCTCTATGGAATAGGTGCTGAGAAATCTAAGTTAGAAAAATCCAATAGTATCCGACTCGGGATTTGAACCCAGAGTAATTATTGTAAGTAAATAATATTTAATGGTAAATTACATATTAACATAACGGTAATTTAATTACATTACGTATATAATAAATTTGTCCCACTTACTACATTATAGCGACGCGCGGTAAAATGTTTTTTCATATACCACGTTACATATATGTACATTTAAAACTGTATTCCATACAAGAATTGTTGCCTTTTATAAATCGCTTCACAGCGTAAACAGAAAAACGCTGACGGGTCACGTTAAATGTTGCAGCTATTCGGGTCTGCGTACGTCACTTTGTTTTTTTTGTATTATTTGTGTGCGTGTTCTATGTGCTTTTTATCTGTTTGCAAGTTGTACTTTTAGACAGACTTTCACGTGCGTTCCATACGAACTGAATTAGATTTTTTTGGAAATTTACTAATACGTTTGTTCGAGTTTCGCTCACGGGGAATTATGACGTCGGGGATGTGGGGGAGGGGAAATCTTGATTAGCATATATTTTACAGTATGTGTAAATGTGAACATGTTAAGGAAATAAGTTAAGTCTGGATGTCGGCCTACTGATCGTGGGGTTCTAGTTACGATACCCGGGTTGGGCACTGTTGTATTATTGTAACTTAAATTTATAATTGTATTACGTTTCAATATAATTTTCAAAAAACTAAATAGAATAAAAACGTTAAAAGGGAACACTGAAACGTACGTCATATATACATACAGTTTAAAAAACAATTTAATGTACATCTAATTATGACCGTTATTTTAATTAATTAATTTATTCATAAAAGTATTTAAAACTGCTCTTCTAAATACTCTAATAACAATTGTTAAAACTTCGTTTTAATAGTAATTCCAACTTTGAACAACGCATAAACAACGGAGTACTAATAAGCGATTTAAAGTGTTTATTCCATGTTGAATATTCTTGAATAAATTATAGAATTGGTTTCTGTAAATTTACCTTTTGCAAGTAACTTTGCTAATCATTATTAATGCTAGTTTCAATGAATGGCGTGATAATATTATGTATGTCTAATATGACATTTTGGCTATACATTGTTCGTATACTTTTTTATGACGGCCAACTATTATAACACTGTATTAATGGCACCCGCTGCTTTTCCGGTCGGTTGTAGTTATAAATCAATATTTTAATTAACAATTACTAAGATTATTATTATTATTATATCGAACAGTGGTAGGTTGCGCTTATATTACAAAAAAACCGTGTTAAAATTGAAACTAGTTCACTACTCATACTACTGTGGCTTCTTAAAACTGACTTCCATAATAACGCTTTTGTGAATATCTTCTTGAAATGCGAGACATTTTTCATTCTAAAGTTCACTATTTTCCTCGCCGTTTATAATATCACTCGTACCGTTTTGTGAAATTTATGACAGATCCAATTCCCATTTCTTATCTAAAGACGAGAACGTCTTGGCAATGTGTAATCGGATAAAGTTATTTCTATTATTGAGAAAGAAATATTTTTTTGCAGTGCGCGGTTATTTTTCCTAGTATATATGCAATCAGTGCGGATATTTACCATGCTGGTGTTAAATAGTGGTCTGGTGCAGACTACAAACGCAGCGCTATATGCCCTGACAGCGTACGGGCAGTTGCGTAGGCGATGCGAGAAAACCGTGCCCTGCTTTCCCCAACCCCCACGCCCAGCGTGGGGATTATGGGCACAAACACGTCAGGAGAGCTCTACGTCCAGCTGTGGATGGACTTAAATGGGCTGACGAAGACCAATATTTACGTGATTTTTATTTTCTTTGCCATTTGTGGTTTATTACAAAGAGCGGAGTTAACCTAGTGTTTTATAATAGTAAAATTTTACTATACACAATGTTTAAAATTTATCACAAAATTTATTAGATAAACGAAAGCTACTTCGAAAGGTGAAAATAAAAATAAATTACATGTTCGTATGTATGTACCTATATATGTATATACAGTTGAAAGCAAATTCAATTTAAGTTACGCGATCCTCAGTAATACTTTTATTTTTTAACGAGCCCGTGTCGCATTTTAGATCGCGGTGAATGAACGACACATGACCGCTTCATGTAACTTCATTCATTCCTGAAAAATTCATTATGAAGAATACTGATTATACCTGTCTGCTAATTTTACATTGTCATGTAAATTGTTTTATGTAAGCAAAGTGTATACCCACCAATTCCGCTTACATAACTTTGTACAGATGATCGTAAGTTTTAGTGTCAGTATATAAAAGCGTAATTGTAATATTTTATTCATTGATACAATCATATAAACCTCTGTTGAATTATTTTTTATTAATGTAAAAATAATCTGCAGTCAAAAATGAAAAGAACAATATATTTTGTACAAGTTTATTGTGGTTATGGAGAAAATTGTCTAAGGTTGTTGGCATGTTCAGCGTGCACCAACTTTGCTAACGAAGTAACGAATGTTCTATTCATAAAGCTGACATGTTTCGGCTTCATTGAAGTTCCCACAAACTCTCACTACGCAGTAAAGGCAGAAACAACATGTCTCTTGAGTGTTTGGTGTGACATTTAATATTTACGTTGAAAAAAGAAAACTATAATTGAGTATTGGATTACGTACATTGCTGATTTTTTCCAGGTGCGATAACATATATCACGGTGTCTGGTAACAAGTGTGGTTTTGTATGTAGAACATTGATAACGTAGCGGTAGATGCTTTTGCTAAAGTTTTCATTGTTAGCTTTATTCTAACATGATTTCGTTGTGCAGTAATGAAAATCGTAATGTACGCAGAATATTGATATCGTATCACTTCGGTTGACGTGACCCGATTTCGTTTTTAGGGAAACGCGTGAAAACGATCGCAGTTCCTGTAAGATTTATTTGAAACGCAGTCGACGTCTGCAATGCGTATCGTGCGCTAGCCAACTGTGTTACTAGGTTTTTCTTACATTCTCTCGCTTAAAGGTTCTTGTCAGTCGAATCGAGAACACAGTCAAAACAAACATTTATTAGAGCGGCTCTGTATCGTAATTAGAAATATTTCAAAATATTTACCGTTCTCGCTAATCAAAACGGAATTTTAATGTACATACTATGTTCTTGTACTTTGGTCAGCGTCAGATTTCGTATAAAACGTCGCATATTTGTTTTAATTTGATTCTAATGTGTAACGCAATTTGGTTTCATAGTAATTTGATATTTTTTGTTTGTATTTTTTTCTATTCGTTCTTTTTATAGCAGTTATAATTTGTTATCCTGATGTTTATACATTATAAAACATGATAAAGTCATACCAGAAGGTGTATGTAGCTATTGTGTTATTAATACATTACTTGTTCAACCAAAGAGCATTTACTTTTGTAAAACGAACTGTGTGTTATATTTTTATTAAGTTTACACAATCTAAAAAGAGGTCAACGTCGTTCAGGATAAGTCTGCAAACGCCATGGAATCACATGTCACGAAATTTTTTACTATGGAAGAAATTTCATTTTGCTATTTAGTCCTCTACGGCGTTTTATGCTAACACGTTAAAACGTGATGCATTATTTATCCTCAAAGTTAACGCAGCATCTGGGTAACAACGTGTTGTGAGCTCGGATGAAAGTTGAAGTTCCCTGTTTAATATCTGGTCGTATACATGGCTGGACACAAGTTATTTTTTATATTATCATGTTTTATTTATATACATATTATGGGCTCTATGGTGCAGTGGTTAGTGAATCAGACTGTTGCGCCGGGGGTCGTGGATTCGATTCCCACTCAGAATAAATATTTGTGTGAAGCAGAAGTATTAGTTCTGTGTCTGGGTGCAAATCATAAAACAAATAAGTGTAAACACATACTTATTTGTTTTATGATTATATATGATTATATGTAGGCTTATATATGATTAATCAGACCTATGGTTACCAGAACACAAGCTCTTGTGATGCTAAGATTGGGATCAGATTGTCCTGTGTGGAGCAGTCTCAAGATATTATTATTATTATAATTCTTAAGCTGTGCCGTGTTTATCTAATTTCGCAATTTTTTTTTAATTGATATGGAGCTAGAAACTTATAAATTCGCCCCCTGGGAAAAGATGTAGGCTGCTTTGAAATACTTCTTAAAATCAACTTGTTATAATGGGGAATAAAGAGTGATATATAGCTAGGACTTTGTCGATTTTTTTCCAGATAAAAACTAAAACGATAACCGCTGGTGTAGTATAGAAAGAACATCCAAACTCACGGGAGGATCCCTGCATTGCGTAGTAATAACTATGGCGGGGACGTTCCGGGAATGTAACAAGTTTCGAACATGTACAGGATTCTAGTAACTATATGAGAACGTTAGAGATGTTTGAAATTTAAGTAAAATTCGCCTATGAACTGTACAATATTAAAATTTGGGCCAACTGGAGATATCACTTTAGGTTTGCTAAAAGCAGACTTAGTTTCGTACGTACAATCATAAATTTCAACGAGTTGAAGTCTGGTTTTCATGAATATGAAGTTCTTCGTTTCTCTGTCTCTTATAATGTACGAAAAATTGTTCAAGGTAAGCTGAGCGTATAATGCAATAAGTCAAAATGTCCGGAATGTTGGAAGAGAGAGTATTGGACAATTAAAGTTAAAGTACATCGTATAGTGATGATTTAAACAAACTATAAGTGAAGCTACAAGTTTTTATGAAATTCAACCCGTGAATGGGCTCAATTGATAATATTGAGGATATGGGAAAAAGTTGGAAAAATCGTAGTAAAGAGTGTTCCAAAATATTTGATTTTGACCCTACTAAGTACTTTATAAACTCATATGCTTTTTTGTACCCCTGTGGTGAAAGGTCGTTGCAAGGGGTTCGTTATTTCAAAGAAACATTTGTTACAACTACAACGCATCGCTAGGGAGGAACAAAATATTCGTGTGCTTTAAAATAAGTTTTCCGGGACACATTAATATGTCGGGAACGGCACTTAGGCGACGCAGAATCCCGCTCGCTTAGCGAATATTGAAGAGAATATATTTTCGACAGAGTATTCTTAAGCTCTATTTTGCCCTAAATTGTATCATTGAAAGTTTATTCGACAATAATTTAACGTAATATATAAAATGAATATTGCCTATATGTTTTTTAAAGTATAGCTAATTACATAAAAATACACAGTAATTTTATATATCTTGTAGTATGTGATACGTGTTAGGCTTTTACATCGTTATCATTATCACCAATTCTTTTGTTGGTCCACTGTTGGACCCACGTCTCCTCTCTGAATATGAATCTCTCCTCAGAATGCGATAGAATTTTTGTGAACACTTTCCCTGTTAGTTATTTTCCGCACGCATATACACAGGTATGTACTTAACAGGCTAAGTTTATGTGAGTCAAATCAAAAAGTACGAAATATTGACTGGTCTGAATATTAAATAATGTTCAGGATATTTTGATAAATAACTATATAAATTCGTGAATAACTGAAGAATTAAATAAGTAGTTACTTCCTACCATTATTATAATTATCTTACTGAATGAACACAGTTCTAAATTACAATAAAACTTCATATATATTTCGTACATATACAGCTACATTAAATTCACACATTACCGATTCCCAGGTTTCACGCGCCACATCGATATAGTCCTAGAATGAGAGAAATAAGCTGAAATTGAACTTAGGTACTTTTAAAGCTCGGAATCTCTGTTTCATAATTTATCGCTGCTAGTGAGCTTCATGTATTTTTTATCTTCAATTCAGTGCACAATTAATATAACTAGAATTTATTAGATGGTTGTGGTTTCTATGCGTATGTTCTGCGAGACAAATAAGTCTCAATTTAATGATTAGTTTGAACATAATATGCCCTAAAAAGTAACAAAATAATATGCTCTAAAAAGTAAGAAAATAATTAGTCAGAGTCAATCAAATTGT
>DWTO01004407.1:0-11580 GCA_018244755.1 Jemadia pseudognetus
TGCGCTGGGGGTTGTGCGTTCGATTCCCACCCAGAATAAATATTTGTGTGATGAGTACAAATATTTGTTCTGTGTCTGGGTGTAAAAAAATATCTATTGAAGTATATATTTACATGAACATGAGTAGTTCATCAGCCGTCTGGTTACCATACCACAAGCTTACTTGAATATTTTACACTGACTATCGGTGTTCGTGCTGTAGTAATTAATTTTATATATTTCGTAAATGCTTTCCTCAATATGCTTTAACTTCTGACACTTAAAAAACTAAACGTTCGACTGGCAACATCACTGCACCGTTTCTCTTCGAATAACAAACCAACACTTACTCCCTCTTACTCTGTTCTCGTACAATTCTCCAAGTGGCTACAGTTTACACATGCTTCAGATGGCGCCACGTCATACGTACGATATTGTCACCTTCTGTAGAAATAAGTAACATTGGAGTGTCTGTTTGTAATATTAAAATAACCGCTATTTACTAAATGCATATGTATGTATACGGTACATATACCGAAATAACGTTTTTTAAACTATTTGTCTGTCTGTTTGTTCCGGCTAATCTCTGGAACAGCTGGACTGATTTTGACGGGACTTTCACGGGCAGATAGCTGATGTAATAAGGACTAACTTAGGCTACTTTCATTATAGAATTTTTGAATTCCACGCGAAGTCTCGAGCAAAGCTAGTTTTTTTATAATTTTTGTCTGTCTGTTTGTTCCAGCTAAGCTCTGTAACGACTGGACCGATTATTCTTCTTATTATCACTTCTTAAAATTTATACTGTCCGATACTCTTAGATAAAAGCCTAACAAAAGTTGTAAGAATTAGTCTTGCAGAGAAAATAAATATGGTGACGAGGCTTTCGTAACGAAACCTTGGAGAAACCACCTTCCCACGTACTAATTTCCTACACTTCAATACTTACTATCAGCTAATCTATATTCCTGTTTACTGCGTAGATGTTAAAAAACAATGAAGACGATAATCTGTCAAATTATGCAACATTGATCCGTCAAAATATTTAGGCGGTTAACCAGAATCGGTGCATAGTGTTAAATTTAAGTGGCAGGTCTCTGGATTCTAACCACACGCCCCTACGCCAAGAGAGATTAATTTCAAAAAGCATTGGAACGATAAGTGAAGCGGACACCGTATTAAAAATACAAGGAACCGCACATACTTAAAGCCCGAGTCAAGTGTCAATGAGAAACATTTTACGTAAAATCATCGGCTACCCATCCTTGCGGCGACTTCCTAGCTATAGCCTTACAAACCGCAGAGGACCTTACGCACAACAAGACATTGTTATGTATAACTTGTGTCCGATTGTTTTATAATCTGTTATAATCTAACAAGTGTTTCTGAGTTGTCTATGGTCAATATATAAAAAGTTATTATGAGTTATCTTTTTATAGTCAATAAAAAGTGATTACCAGTCATTGTCTATGGTCACGTAGAATTTATTTTTATATTATCCTTAATAATTGTTAACATACATTTCCTATCATAAAATGTAAACTTTTATTCGGTCGTCGATTTCTTCGTTATATTTAATGAAAGTAATGACAGGGTACAGTTTATTCAATTTCGTGACAAGTAAAGAACAGTGACTTTTGAAATGTTGATACATAAGGTTGAAATTCAAGGTTGACTGCGCCAGTGGGCGATATGATTTGCTATTTTACACCTGCACGTGAATTTAAACTCTAATGTGAACTAAAATAAAGTTTATTTTACGGTATTAAATGATATGAAAACAGTGTTCGTTGAATTGCGCTTTCTATTGCGCGGTATTTTCTTTTTTTTCAGTCGATAGTAAATTTTAATCTGTGTTGTTTATGGATTATTAAAATTTGTTTGAATTTTTATTTAAAGATATTATCTAGCTTTTGCTGCATATCACCAATATACGGTAATATCTTTTTCATTGCGATAAACTTGTTAACGATGATAACGAATGTTTTATTTTATATGTTATATTGTTTTATATCTATACAGATAAACAAAATTGGAGTGTCTGTTTGTAATATTAAAATAACCGCTTTTTACTAAATGCATATTTACGTATCATGTATACATGGTACATATACCAAAATAACATTTTTTAAAAATTTTGTTTATTCTCTCCGTCTGTCTGTTTGTTCAGGCTAATCTCTGGAACGGATGAACCGATTTTGACGGGACTTTCACTAGTAGATATCAGGTGTAATAAGGAGTAACTTGGCCACTTTCGTTTTAGAATTCCACGCGGACGAAGTCGCGTGCGCAGCTAGTACAAAACAAAGTTTTTAAATTTTGTGCTCATTAATTATTCAACCCTCTTTGATGTTGAACAAATAATCAAGTGAGGTATTATTTATTTATAGTGCACCCGTATACACTTAAACTTTAAAATAAAAACAATTAGCTGTACAAGACAAATTAAGATCTCAAATGACAGGCCACTATTAAAAACTCAAGGACATATGCACAGTTGCATACCGCTTGTTTACTTACATTTCCAAAAAAAAAAAAGGTTCCTGTTGTCTTTATGGACATTACTTTTACATTCTAAACTTAGTAATCATTTTATAAACTCCATACAACCGCTAATTTCTGCATATCGTCTTACAAAACGTAGAATTACTAACGAACCAATCGGATAATCGATTGTAGGTATACGACCCAAGCAACGGTTCCATAACATTATGGCTGCCAATCTAAATTTGGCGGGAAAGCATAAACAAAACTATAACATATCACTGTATGTCTTAGAAAATATAAGTACAATTTAAACTAAATGAGTTATTAACCTAAAGATATTTATTTTCAAATATATTTTATAGTTAACAGAACACATTTTAATTTTTATATAAAACTTTTGTACTAGTTTCGTGTGAACATGGAGCGCGGGTCATCGCACCACACAGATATTGTATCTGTCTTGAACAAAGAAGTATTGTGTACCACATGTTCCGATATGAATGAGAAAGCACTTCCGGGATTGTTTATTTTTTCGAATGCCGCGAGACTCTATGTACATTCGTATACTGCCTAGCTAGATAAAAGTTTATGGCCTTTGAGTGATTTACCGTACTTGATTAATTACCATCGTTTTTGTACATGTTTTTTTCTGTAACATGATCAAACAACGGCCGATTATGTACGAGTATGTATTACATTAGTTACAATTGCAGAGTATGAGAATTTATGAATGGTTTTTATAAGAACATACATAAACTTAAACATGAACTTAAACAAAAATGGTAAGTTAAAGCATTTAATTTCTACTACACAGTATTTAATCACATTGTGTATATAATTGAGATACTTATTTTAATAGGATGTGCCAAAGTTTACGGCCGAATATACATAGTCACAATTACCAGACATGATCTTATATTTAATAACCTCAATTAATTACCTAGTGGTTAAATAGGTTAAATATGATTTGGCATTCTCCCAAACGCCTAAATTCGAGGTCAACACTTAATTTAATTTTAACTCCTCCTTCCCCTCCTCTGAATCCGAAAAGGAATTATTTTTGCATCCTGAGTAGCTTACAAGATGACATTTTTATGCCGGATGTCTTTACTGCAGATTTAGAATAAACATACACATTAATTTAATTTTCAGTGTAATTGATGTTTCTAAAACACTGAACTTTGATATCAGTAGTCTGTTATTATCAAAGAAACAGGGAATACAGTTTGGTCATAGTAACACCGATTTTTTTAAATTTAAATGGAAGTATTGATAAGTTTACTATCCGTTACGCAAAACATCAAGACTGCCAATATCAAAACGCCCATTTCGTTGTATTAAGTACGAGTATAACAAAACGAGATGCAAAATATCAACATTAATATTAAATGTACAAAGACAAGAACACTTCAATCTCAATTGGTTTTAAATATGATGAATATATCACTGGCACAAGACAACAGTGTTCACTGTGAGGATAATGCACATAAAAAAAATAAAATGATAATGACATTGTACGTACATATGACTCAGTGCGGCCATATTGGTTTTGTCTAAACATGGCGCGCGCGGCGCGTGCTTCAAATAGTATGGTAAAAATAACCGAACCCCAGTTCAATACACCAGTAATCCCCTTAAACTTAGACATTGGACGATTAGTAAGCTAATTTCGTTGTTTTAGTGCTTCATCTACAAGTTTATGCGCGAAAGGCGAAGCCCCACTGACTTTGCTGAGCTCTCCTCACAAGCTTTAGCACTGTTAAAAGGAGTGTTATAACTAGAAGAATTGTCAAAGATGTGAACGCATTAATGAAATAATTATATTAAGATTACAAATATTGTCATGTAGGAATCGCTAACAGATTTGTGTTCTAACTTGAAACATGGGAAAAGTCAAAGACGAAAAGTATAAACGCGAACGAAATAAGGCATACCATCTTATTTTAATATTTAAAAACCTTGAGTTCCTTTAATTGGCAAATACACAAATTACATGAGGATCTAGCTTCTTCCGGTTGCCGTAAGTGCAATCATCATAATCATTAGCCTAAGTCAACATCTGGACATAGGCCTCCCCTGAGAAGTCTTTTCCATGATCCCCACGCTGGACTTCTGGGCTAGGAATCATAGAGCACGGCTCCTCGGACCGCTTACGCTACTGCTCAGCAACGACCAGGACAAGTGGATCACGGTATGGTGCGCCATACCGTGATCTGTCAGCGCCGGGTTTGATCGCCTCTTCCAACACGCCTGACGTCCCAGCATGGGGTCGGGAGTTATACATTTTGGAAAAAATTTATTTATCACAAGTGTCCTCGTGAATCTCCACAAAATAACTAACATTTTACCATCAATACGCACAGATGTTTCCAGAAAAGTTTAACCTACTATTAATGTCTAAATCACCTGTCTTCTATGTTCCACTGCGGAACACAGGTCTCTTCTGGCGTTGCTGGGGCCAACACACAAAAGCAATAAAACAACGAGCAGGGAACAAACATTGTTGATACTCAGATATAAATTGGCCTATTGGATCAGTTAACGGCCAGTGAACCGAAGTCTATGAATTCGAATTCCACACGACATGAACGTTTGAGTGAAAAGCACGAATAATTTGTATTTATCCAGTGTACATTGGCACATACAAAATTTTCTACATAAGTATTCATGATAAAACATAGTAATGCCTACACAATGTATGTTATAACAGCTGTCTGGCCACCGTAGTTCTGCCCATTGAAAATATAATTACCTACAATATCATAGATATGCAGAATCCTTAGAGAAACCCGATCAAGCGCTCCTTATCCAACATAGTAAGCTGTCACAATAGATTACTGATGAGGGCTGCAGCGCGACCAGCTGACCCTGTTACAACTGCGGTAAGGCCGACGAGTGCACTCCGGGGACAGGTTTCGTGCAGTGACGCAACCGGGCACTTTCCTATCCTTATATGTACATGCAGTACAATTTTACGCAGCCTTATAAATATCTCCGACAATCGCGTGTCATATTTCTGTATTATTTTTTTGTCGCAATATTTCGCGCCAACGATTGCGGCGCCACCGGAAGTTTGTGCCAACTGTCGTTGTTTGAACAAGCATAAAAAAGGAAGTAAGGTTGAATATCTTGGTTTAGTGTTCGACGAACATTAAAAAATAATATTTTGAGATATCTCCACACACGGTCCACTGATCCTAGACTTGGAAGAGTCTGTGATGTGGTAACCAAGAACCCGATGTACACTTCAGGGTAGTACTAGGTTGCTAGTATCCGCTTTCGTGTTTTGTCTTAAGAATGCGATGATAATGACACATTTACAAGTACATCTGGGAAACGTGCGACTGCACTACACTCATCTGCCTACCCCTTAGGGAATTACAGGCGTGATGTTACATCGTAAATAACACACTAAAACATACGCACACACGGATGCACACACACTTAACAACACATTTTCGTTCATAACAAAGTTAAATATTTAAGAAACTTCTCCGTTTTGAATTTAACATTATACAATTACATATTAGAATAGCTGCGCTCGCGACTTCGTCTGCGTAGAATTCAAAAATAAAAGTAGCCTAAGTTAATCCTTATTAAATCAACAAACAAACAAAAGTAGTAAAAAAGGTTATTTTGGTATATGTACCGTATATTGTATATGTACATATGCATTTGGTAAATGCGGTTATTTTAATATTACAAACAGACACTCCAATGTTATTTATCTGTATAGATTTGTCGATACATTGCAAACACAGTTTATTAGAGATTGGTTCAAAGAAAATTACATAAGTATAATGTCATTTTACGATGTAATATGTCGGACGCTGATTATGTTCGTGCTAAGTTAATTTCTAACGTAATGCCTACATAATTAGCATAATTACTGGCATGAAGAAAACATTCGCTTGAAATGTTTTTTTTTGTTTCTTACTCGTGGTGGCAGACTGCAATAATGAAACTTACGTTCCACAGATAAATGAATTTATATATTTATGATATGACAATCCTGTTGACGTTTTAATAATCTATATATGTCTTGTAGATACAGTTATTGGGCGAATATTGGATTGTTTAATGACAAAACGAGGACAGAACGCAATGACGCCTGGCCCATAGGCCATATCCAGTAGTAGACAGAAACAGGTTGATGATGATGAAGACGAGAAATACGCAATACGTGGAAACAGTTAAATGATACATTGGCATTACCAAAGTAAATTAAAAAGATTCAAACGTTTGTTTGAGAAAATCTGTAGAACTCAATTTATCCTGTTACGAAAATAATTTTCCTGTTTTGATGTAACACACAGGTAGCCTATAGTTGTGTCAAATGTGACACATGCAGTGACCGCGAAATGGTTGATAAATCAATCTACCAATCAGAGGATTTTGAATCATGGTACCCGCCTTTTTTACTAAATTGCATACAATTTTAATGCTAAATACCAATTGCTAATCCGTTAAAGTGAAACATCTTGAGTGAAACGAACTTTCTCCATATTTTTTTCTCAAGCGCATGCATGCTGACAACGCGCACTTGGCCAGCGTGGCGGAACCTTACCTTAACCCTTCTCATTCCTAGAGGAGATCTCTGTCTAACAGTCGAACGCTAGGGCTGATATAATGGTGAAACCTTTCACAATACGTCAAAATTTATTACCAACTCCTCTTCGTAACGCACGCAGTGTTGCAATATATAATCTTCATTTTACCGTAATGTTATAACTATAATAAAACATGTAATATAAAAAACGGACATTTTCAAACTTTTAGAATTAATCACAAACGCGTGCGTATGTATAAATTAAAATACATGAAGCTGGTTACACAATACAAGATGAACGTATATTTGATTGACCCGTTGGCTCAGTGGTTAGTGAACCTATCATTGATCAATGGTCGTGGATTCATTTCACTGCTAGTATTTGTTGTTGTTTAGATGTAAAAAAATTCTACATTAGTATAGACATATTTACAAGAATCGTCTATTCTTATTTCCTATTCCCGTCCACTACTGGACATAGTCCTCTCCAGCAGCACACCACTGAGCTCGATCTTCAGATCTTGGTGTACAACCACTACCAGCCATTGTGCGTATATCGTCACTCCGCCAGCTAGAGGGCGCTCTATGCTACCTTATATTTATTTCCAAATACATATATAATGTAATAAAATACCCGTCTGGTTACATAGCGCAACTGTATAGGTTGGAAGAAAATGTCCCAACATATTTATTATTAAAATAATTTGCATTCAATTCGTATATTATCGTATAAAGCTAGTTACATAACACAATTGGTTTAATTTTTTTTAAGCATGGCAACTGGAAAATCGATGTTTTTTATAAAACTGTCGTCGCTACCTTTCAAAAACTCCACACATACATTACTCGATGTTAAGACGCAGCTACAGATATGATGTAAAGACAAGTAGACGAGTAGACACAGCGAGATACACTAATAAATATGATTCCGGATCAATGGCGGGCGTGTGTAGGTGGGCGCGGGGCAACGACCGCCTAGATTTGGTAGAGTTGAACGCTGTTCGGCGCGCCTAGTGTTACCATTAACACTGCCATTTGATTAAATCCAATAAATTTTGTATGCTGTCCACCCTTATTTTATGTAATGTTTCTTATTACTATTTTACACTTCCTAAACTCTGCACATCGCGCCCTCTTTCTGTGTAACATTGTTTTCCTTCCTTCGAAATACCTGCTTAGGTTACCTGGAAAAAAATGCTACTTAAGAGATAAAGTCTCCTTATTACATGATACTATTTTTGTTCTTGTAAAACTCAACGTTTTCAGAAAAAGTCCCATGTCCAACTGAAAACTGTAATCGACTGATTATTGTATTGATAATGGCGAACTTGTTGAGACGTGTCTGGCATCAACAGTGACGTCACAAAGGCAATGGTAAAGCAGTGTGACGTCACGTTGATCCTAACTTTAAATACATTATACGGGTGATACATTTCCTTGTACATAAAATTAAATCGCTTACAAACACTGGCACCTGAGATGTGTGATTCGTTGGCAACACAGCAAGGTCCTTGATGGTGTGACGTCACACTACGGAGGGGAGACTTGACTACAAGCACTTCACAACTTCAAACTCTTGAAGGGGCTGAGGGAGTGATAAGAACAGCCTCATTTATCTGACGAAGTACAGTTCCACATTAGACCGAAACGCATGGACACCCTACAGCCAGAGTTACAAGTTCATATAATATGTATGTATGTACCAATGTTTGTGTATCGCTCGTAAACTCACCGAAGCACATACGACGTTATGTAACTGTATACACTATTTCGAAACCCATTAAATATATGTAACACATAAAACGTTTTTACGTCGCAAATGTCGTAAGTGTGTGTACAGTTTAGTACTAAATTCGATATAGAACACGTAGGTTACAAAATGTATTACAAATAATTCTTGGAGACCCCCTATGTGTTGCTTCTAAAAAAAATATTAAAATTACTTTATAAGTAATAAAATTAATGTTAAATATAATATCTTATAACGTTATTATTATTTATTATTATTACATTTTCATTAAATGGGGTATCATAGTCGCTTTAGCGACAAAACCCTTTAGTATAGAGGAAAACTATGTACATTATACCTACGTGTTTTACTCTATGCTACTCTGTGAAGGACTTATCGCGATAATGTAATAATAATGAATGAGAAATTCTTTATTTAATCTGTAGTTCTATGCCTCTACCCGTGTACTGCTTCATCATGTGGACTACCAATCTTTACGTCACTATTTTGCTGCGAAACAGCTTAAATATACTCAAGAATATAACACCATATGCGATTCCTATAAGACTGTCTATAAGGCTATTCGCCATCTCACTCGCACGACAATACAGCGCATAAACCCATCCCTTTCGCACACTACGTCACGTCCAAAACGCAGTGAACGCTTTTAAATCGTTCCACTCTGACAGTGCGTCTAATGCAATGTCACCTTTTATTTCCCAGGCAGAAGCTATCCAATCGAATATTTATTTTCATTTAAATAACCAAGTCTTGAATATATTTTTTTCAATTTTTTACGCCTGTAATCGTCACCTGATCAGCGTGGTAGACGTTTCCACGGCGGAGAAACTTATTCTGAGTGGAGCCTCCTGTGCAACAGTGAATCGGAGTGTTGAAGAATAAAACAAAGCAGGCCTTGTATATATTACATGGTAAACAAAATACATGATGTATTGACAGATGGATTACAAATGTCATTATTCATCGTTACTAACATTATTGCATCGCTTGTTTGATAACGCATACACAATCTATATAAGAAATTAATCATATTTAACCGTAATAAACGCTGTTAGTAATAGACGCTATTTTGCAGCCATTTATAATATTAACACCGAGTGAATCTTATGAGACTTACAAATTCAAATGTTACTGAATGTGGTTACATGCACGTATCTTTAGGAGTACTGTCGAATCTTTAGGAGTTCGATTCCCGGATCAGCTAAGCGCATACACACAAATACACAGATTTTCACACACACAAACATAATTTTGTCCTCGTAATAAACACAGAATTTTCAAAATGGCGGTTTCGATAAAAGTGCGGTAAATTGTTTTATTAACGTAACGTAACTTCACGACTGTAATCCCCGTAGAGGTAGGCAGAGGAGTGTACTACATTCCCACGTTTCACCGGTTACGTTTACGTCCCACTATGGAATAGGTGGTGAGCCTATTGCCAAATTGTTTTATTAAGAACAAATAGACCTCACATCTTATGGATATATTTTTCTACTGCAATAGTACACGATAAAACTGAAATAACACAATAACATACAACAAAACAAAAATCTTAAAAAGTAGACTACTGCACTCTTTACAACAAGGACAAGCTAACAAGAGCAATAGAAATGATTAAATTTACCGCTAAGGAAAGAAAACTGGTTTTATTTTTTTTCTGTCGCTTCGCTTTTATCAAAGAATTCATCGTGCAACCAGATTACGATGTACCAGTAACTTTTTCTTAAAAATTAAAGCACTCTGACCGGGCCTGAGAACTATTCAAATTAAAACAGTTAGTACTAACTGAACTCTGTATAAATCACGTGTCTCCCCGCGAGCGAGTAAACGGCTTGAATAAAGCTGCAACTGTTATACGCAACAATCATTATAATTGAAACATTACAATTATTTTCACTATAACAATATTCGAGCGAGGTGCATTACTCAATGAGACCAATACCTTACCCCTTTATCCCTTTTTTTAACACTTTACCCCTTTTTTAAAGGATTTTCCAAATAACAATAAGCTGATAATAATATAAGAGACGATATACGATTTGAGAATTGCATTTGAAAATAGAGAATAGTTTATAACGAACTCCAATACTACCTCAGTATTTAGTCACTTAGATGTCGGTAAGACAACAGTCTTACCTGTTTATTAGTGAAACGGTAAAGTGACGTCACGAGGCAACAATGGGAAATCCGCTTCAATGGCAAAGCGAGTAATGCCGTTAGTTAATCTTATTAGCTTCCAATTTTATTATAATAACAATAGAGGAGTGGAACAGGTACCTAACCTTTTTACCGCTAATTAGCTAATTTGAATTTCGAACTCCCTAGCAGAAAACTGATATATAAATAGGTTCCACAGATAATATTATAAGAATATTATCTATCATAGAGTAATTGCGTAATTGCTTACTGTGCACTTTTCACATTGAATCTAGAAGATTATGTTATACTTTAATCTTATTAATGTTGAAATATTATTGTCTAATAAAATCCTGTGAAATATCTCAGTATTTTAAATCTTACATTTCTATCTTTACATAAGCACAGCACGGTTGACAGTGGTGAATTTAGAAATTTTCAAAGTATAGGCTGTACAGTTTTTGCCGCCCTTTTGCTTACATTATTTTTTTAATCCAACAATTTGTTATATTATAATTTTAATTATTGCAAAATTTGTTTTATCTGTAAGACATCAGAAAATCGTCATGCAAAAATCTTTTTTTCTATAAGGTAGCAAAAAAATCCGGTCCCCAAATTTGCCGCCCCAAAAATCTGCCGCCCTAGGTTCAAGCCTACTCAGCTGGTTGGTAAATCCGCT
>DWTO01004408.1:0-11580 GCA_018244755.1 Jemadia pseudognetus
GATTACAGGCGTGAAGTTACTTTTTTTTTTATGTTCAATCATAACATAAAGGTACATTTACTAAATTAGGACAAGATTTATACAATTCTATTGAATTTTTTCTAATTTATATTTTCTGATAGTGGCTCGGAGCCTGGAATTGTGCCCGGTATATGGCATTAGGCTCACCACCTATTCCTTGATGGAACGTAAATGTTACGTGGAATGTACTCTCTTCTGCCTATCCCTTTGGGGAGATACAGGCGTGATATTACGTTGCACATTTCATTTCAGGTATCGGCGCTTCGGTCATTTCAAAACATATATTCATATTGCTGAATATAATTCTTAGTGAATATGTTGGCAAAATTAGTTACGTATTGCATAAATACACTAAGATTAATCAGAAAATATATGTATGTTCGTACATAATATGTAATATCGTTACAGCGTTAAGACATATTGACCGATTTTCGTTTATTTTCGAAGTATGTCGGCAATCGATCACGTCATTGCGATACGGTTAGTTTGAAATTGTTTCTTGTTACGAAATTCAATTAATTCCTGAATAGTTATTGTCCAGAGCACGGAAGCTAGATTTTTTTACTCAGTTCATATTAGCTCCAATTATTTATTAAAGTCGCACTGGTAGGCCTCGGGGTTAATTCATACCGCTATAGTTTGAAATGGCGCTAATATAGAACAGAGTACAAGTAACGATGGCAATATAGCATCGAAGATTACAAATAACATGTTAGAGGGCTTTTAATATGCCTCTGACAATATTCGTTTAATCCGAAAGATCACAAGGTGATCATATACATAAAGATTTTAAGAATTACCTTATTCAGTATGGAAAACATTTAAGTAATATCCTTAATTGATTCAAATAATTTTATTAATAATTTTATTCATGATCATTATTAACAAATTATAGTGACTTAAAGTAAATCGAATTATAGTGACTTGAAGTGAATCGAATTATAGTGACTTGAAGTGAATAGAATTATAGTGACTTGAAGTGAATCGAATTATAGTGACTTGAAGTGAATCGGTCAATCACGAATAAAGTTTTCAAAATTAATCAGATTTCCTTTGTGATTTTCGTTAACATTTCTACCTCGATGTTCGCCATCATTTACTTGATTGATATATGTATTCGGACAGCATTAATAATACGTCAATAGAATGTTGTGGCAGCTATTAAGGCTACGGTCATCGACAAATACAAATGTAACCAAATGGAAACTAATGAATTAAATTAACATTTGGACATTAATAATGTACTTATTACATAAATCACGGCGTTGTATCGTAATTGTGTTCGAAGTGAAATAATAATTCATTTGTGTTGTGCCCGTAATGAGTGTCTATCCGATTGTGACTGAGTTGAACCCTATTTGGCATTTTCTATGCTGTTAATTTAATAGACGTATCTATAGTGACCGATTAAAGTTTCGAATTCGGCTAGTTCCTAAACTATTTGATAATATCTACCTACATGCCATTTGTATTATACATCTATCGAATTATATTACAGTACAATGCCTTACAGCAGTACTTACGTTTGTATGCAAAAGAAACATATAATACGTAACATCATGCATGTAATCCTCGAAGAGGTAGGCAGAGGAGTGTAGTATACTCCCACGTTTCATCAATTACGTTTACGTCCCACTATGGAATAGGATGTGAGTGTATTGCTATGCACCGGGCATAAATCCAGACTCCGAGCCACTACTGGTGAAACGTGGAAGTGTTCTATACACTCCTCTGCCTACCTCTTGGGGGTTACCGGCGTGATGTTACGTTAATAATAGAGAAAAATTGCAGTTTTATTATAGTAAATCTATAATGAAACTTAAACTCGGAATATAACTATAGATATTAACTCTAGGGTTTAGAAAGCAGCTATAAATTATCGGAAGACGGCATCGGCGAACGACACCCATAATTTGCTACAACCTGTTCCTATCTGATACTGTTCGGTGTCGGCTTAATAGTAATATATTAGCTAGAGATATTATATCATGTTGTTAGAAGTCAGGATGGACACAACAACGACATGAATGTATTTAGCAATCAGCAATTATAGTAATATAGAATTTGAAATGGAACAGATAAACGTAACATGTCACAGATAAAAAAACGTGAAAAATTACGAATTACAATAAGAATGGTAAATTTTGTCTGTTAACATCAACGCAGAAACAAATATGATTTCGTAGATAAGGTTATGTTATAACTGACGCAAGCTAGAAATATGTAAATACTTGAATTTCGTTTTTCATAATTGTAAAGGTATTACAAAACATTCATTACAAATGAACATAATTATCATAGTCAAATATATGTAGGTTACGATAGATATTCGATAACAGGTGATTTGTGCCTAACCACGGGAAAATAGCAATATTTTATGGTATATGCATGTGATTTTTGTTAGTAAATATTACATATGCTTACTCTTATATAACAAGCAATGGTATCCATCCTGAAGTGTGTACAATTTAAAATATCTAAAAGCGGAAATGCTGAAGAGGATTGAGCATTGTCTGTCCGATTCGCGGGTCAAATGTTACATCCATCAGATTAATCTTATGAGCTTATCGGTTGGCACACTGTCACATTACCATACTGTTAGGGATTAAACAAATGCTCTATTGATATGAGAAGAGCCCATAAGTTCCGTCGGAGGACCATAGATCACAAATAGAATTGACAATCAGTTGAGTACAATAATTCCCATGCCGTATTTATAAACGATTCAAACTGTACTTCCGATTAAGAGAAAGGAAGGAATAAATCTGTGTATGCAAATAAAAACTACTTATATACCAAATATATACATATTTACATTTACTTTTTGTATCCCGTGAAGGTCTAAGCAGATGTAAGTTTTAATGATCAACAGTTCGACAAAAACATGCCATTTCTATTTCATATAACGTATATGTCCCAAACCCACATGTTAGGAGCAGATGGTAAAGAACCGTATATTCTAATAGCCCATATAATTCATGATTATCGTGAAATATTAGCGCGGCGGACTAACTGTAAACTGATTATTAATATTCAGGTCTGTCATGACGTTTTATGTGAATTAATTTATGGCAAATTTTTAATTTTACAAATTAATATGATTCATTATAATATCACGCCAGGTCGCTAACGTGGTAAATCTGCAAATTTACATGTATATAAATGAATTTATTACTTTTTATATTGTAAAATATTTAAAATATTAAACTATTGAAATAAATTTTTCAAATTATTAAAAGATGTATCGTAAAAGTAGTTAGCGAATCGTTTGATTTGATAAGAAGTTATAGGCAAAAAAATTGTCTTTTTTTATTCAGTTACTTCATTTCCACAAGTTTGATCATATCACAATTATTAACATTTCATACAGTAGTATGAAAAAATGTCAAGCTATTAATTATACATAAAGCGGTACCTATTCAAGACATTTAAACGAATCTGTAAGAAAAGGTGCAACGTATAAATAATGTAATTTTGGAGTATACTAATTGCGCGGATTAGATCGGAAAGGGCTGATAATATTGTCGCGTTAATTAGCAGTTTCATATTACAAGTTACGTATTTTTTTAATTTTTAAACTGTAAATCCGCTATGCTAAAACGTGGCGACGACAAGAGAGGTTAAAGATAATAACATTGGGAGTTATTTAAACGGATCAACTCAGCGTAGGTGCAGGGGCTCAGTGGAACAATAAATCGCCTCGAGTAGGCCCCAGATCGCCGATAATTTTGACATGGTCGTCTCGTCCGCGCATAAATTGCTCGTGTTTGATGAATTCTCTTGTTTTCATTTTGTTCCTGTTATTTTCCAATGCTTCGATTGACAATATCAGTGCCGTTATAATGTTTACTCATGTAACCGTTGCAGCCTAAATTAATAAATTTGTTAAATATATTTAGCCTGCATAGATTTATAAATCATTATATCATAGCCAAATGAAATTGTATTTCTAGAAATTCGTCACTTTTTATTTAACCGAAGACTCTTAACCGAACTCTAAAGCCTAAAGCTGTCATTAATATACAAGTAAGATTAATATGCCTTGCCATGCCTATTATATATTTTATGTTTTCTTCATTCGGAAAATTGGCTCCATTCTTTATATAAAATTGACAGTATAATCAACTGTTGAGTGCTTGTTAGTCGGCATAAGCCGCAGGCGGAACGACATACGACAAATAAAAACATACTATTAGTCAAATTAGTCCAACGACGTTCGATTCAAACGTGATACTAACGAACGAGCGTATTGGTTATGCTAACAAGACTGATATAACAATAACAAATCAATTGGCACGTAACATTGTTATTAGCGAGGAAAAATAAGAGACTGGTTAATATTAATGTATAGATATTCATATGCACGTAGACAGTTAAATTAGAAATGTAACTATTGCATGTGTGATATTTAATATTATGTCAGTCCGCCAACACACCATGCGGCAATGTAGTTGAGTATGTTGAAAATGTTCCTGAAGAGAGAGAGGGGGAGAAGGAGAGACAGGGGAGGGGAGAAGGAGAGTGAGGGGAGGGGAGAGGGAGAGGGGGATGAGCAGTAGTACAATTTATAATTACAATATAATTTGAGGCCTATATCGTATACACGTGTATTATGTATAGTTCGATAATGAAATTTGGTCTTTTAGAAATAATTTCATAGCCTCTTATAAACTTCAACTTTAAACATTTCTGTAAGGCGTCAGACAAACTGAAGCTATCGTGGACGGGTTGTAATGTGTAACAACAAAAACCTTTATTATCACAAATATGCTACAAATGATAAATATTAGGCGCGAGTAGCTAAACGACCGTCGAGTAGAAAGTGCATGTACCTACATCATATTTTATGTATTATTTGCTCTTCGACGTAACATCCCATTCGGCACGGTTCGTAATATGGAAAGTGATCGTTTAGCTTTCCAAATATCACTCTAAATTACACTAGAAAGCGTATAAGAAAGGACAAACAAAAATAAAGGGCGAAAACTTGCGTTTTCTCAGAAAACTTTTATACAGTATGTAGGTACTACATTTCAATGAAACGGATGTGCATCGCTTGTAATTGACGATACGTGCAAATTGATTCGGCTTTTTTGAACAACGGAAGTATTCGCGAAGTATTGCATTTCAATACATTTATGTGAACCTAGCAGAAATAAGTTGCTACTATTCATAATATACAGAAATATGTACCTACATTTCGAGATTAAATATCAGTAGCTGTAACATCGTATACCTACATTATGAACGGAGCACGAATGTGATAAGATGTAATAGGTCAAATAAATTAATAACTTAATCATACAATTTAATATACAACTCATTTAATTAGTTATATAACGAAGCGTTGCGGATTATATAACTATGTAAATGCATATAACTTACAAGCCATTAAGAGCTGTCACCCTTATTCATAAGCGCTCAGTAGAAATTTTGCAACTCAACGCCTAGTCCCTTTCTATCGTATATGAAGTATAGTAAGTATATAAATAAGTATTTATGATAATTGACGCTTTTAAGAGCTATATTTTTATGTGGAGACTAAATTAACTTGTATTGTTAACCGATTTCATCAAAGCGACAGTTTATTGAAATTTTAAGTGTTAAAAGCAAGTTATTAAGTTAAAAGCTATAACCTTTTAGAACACAGAAGAGCCTTTTAAACAATTTATTACTACTTATAATTTTGTATAGGAACGGCTTTCTCCTAGATGCGAGCTCTTGATCCCTAGTTTAGTGCCGGATTACATAGCCAATAGGCGATCGCTATTATCTACTATTTTTTTTAATTCTATTTTTTATTCTATACTTTTAAGAAACTATTGTTAGATGTAACTTAAAGTATGTTTATAATTATAGTCAAATATATTTGTTTACCTTATAAACATTATCACAACTAATTAATTTCATATTTTGGAAGTTGTATTATTAAAGTTTATGGAGTTACAAATCACCAACAATAGTAATAGACCGTGACATTTACCACAGATCAGCGATATATGATACTTTAAACAAACAAATCGCCAATTGCTCGAACGAATCAATTGTCAAGGAAACCATTACAATGTGGCACACGACCACAAACGTAATGATCAGTTTGATCAAATATAACGATCAGATTGGAACGGATCATCGATCTTCGGAACAAGAGATTGAAAGATCCGTATCAAACGAGTTCGTATCTAGAAAATTGCCAGCTATTTCCTCTTAATTGTTACCCGTCCGCGCTAAATGATTTATGTGCATTGAAAGGTTTTTTATTCAATGTGAGATTGTTTAATAGATTCTAAAACGTTACCGACATACAGCTTGTCTTCTTGACTTAATGATCGCAGGATAACAATCTACGGTTTATTTAATATAAAGTTTAAACAGCGGTCATTATATATTTATTACATTTGAAGTATAGTATGTGTTTAATTTGCTATCTACAGTTTTTAACAATGGGAATATCTATTTTAACATAAAACCTATATGTAGGTAAGGTAAGGTAGGAAAATATTAAAGGTTAACGGGCTATAAAACTCCACTGTTTTACCCTTAAAAGTAAATAAACAATACGAATACAATAATGTATTTTGTAATCTAAAGAAGGCGGTGTTAATGGAATCTTTCAAATGACAAGTGATTTTAATAAAAATATATTTTATAATTGATTATAATAGATTTTGGATCAATATTTTAAACCTTAACAGACATTACTCAATCAACAATATGACAGGATTCAGAAGAAGAATTGCGTAAACTTTAAACGACACGCAGTTGTTAATACAGCATTAAATATTATTACTTCCGTTGAATGGAGGAAGTACGGAAAAGGTTTAATTACCATAAGCGCGTTAATCTTTCAACTCACGAGAAGAACCATGAGGCAAACCTTTGAGACCCACCTCGCGCGGTCTTGCGGTGTGCGATGTAACGTACATCACGCTCGCTATGATGAATGGCTATGCTCATGTCCGCACAAGTTGTAACAAGTGCTCATAGCATCCTAAGATATGGCTTGCGATTAACTGCACGGGTTCGTTAAATGAAAGTATAAACGCATTACGTCACGACCACGTGACAAGCCTTGAAATCACAGACCGTTCACTCTAGTAGATCCGTCAAGTATAACTGCTAAGTAATATCGATAGTTATAATCAATTGAATTGCAATTCCAATGATCTAACTTCTTGAACAATCAAATAAAGACTCTAAGGAAACTTCAGGAAAACGATATATTTAGGCACTTAATTGAATTGCAATCGAGTTGATGTGTTCCAATGGATCTAAATTAATTTACTTTAATAGTACAGACACGAAGTTCAGTTACTTGTGTGGTATAGGACGCGATCGCACGCCTCGTCAGATCTACAGCATACGAGACATCGATGGTAATATTAGCGTATTCGCTATTCACTTTTCCTAAGTTTGAACTTTCTAAAGGAAGCGTGGTGCGAGTGCTAATAACACTGGCCTCGATTATTCACATCGCTTCTGAGAAATAGCCATTTCTTTTTTGTATGTTAAATAAATGTTAAGAAGATAGCTTGAAGACTTTAATTGTTTTATAAGCTCAATCACTCGAGAATTATGTTATAAAACGAATAATAAAGGAGCCTATAATAACCGCACGCCCAATTGTAAGTTATACTACTTCCTGTCATTGCGGTACAAGAACATCTAGGAAGGTAAAACGTAGGCATTGCATTGGTACAGGTTTTTGCCGCTCGCCTTGTCTGTGAAAGATAGGGTATACTGAACAGCAAGAAGGTACTCTTTGCTAAAAATATGCCAATTACTTGTGTATTCAGAAGTTTTTAAATCTCTATAAAATCCGTTAACAATTTTTAACACAATATTAACAAGGTCCGTAGTAAGGATAGAGTAATTTGGCAAATCATGCTCTCTTAACTCGTTAGGGATTTGACGTGATAATATAATGACAATATTAATCAGTGACAACGATCGGACCTGAGAGTTTGATAAGCCATTGAAGTAATGAAAAGAAATGATTCTTCGCTACTCTTCACCCGTGTACAGACCGACCGCACTCGGTAAAAATTCATTATGAGCAACCATTAGATATTTTGAGAAGATATTTGCGGACGCTTAAATGTAAATGAACAGCAGATTTTAAAAGAAAAGAAAGTAGAACGACATTGATTTTCAATAATGTGCTTTGACCTATGCCCTGAACTGAATGCATAACATAAGAGTAACGGAAACACTAGACTTCAATTAGTGATATTTTCTTAAAATTTCTAATAGCTATTTTTGAAAAATCGTCAACCTTAACCGCTTGGCGACAGACAACAGAGGCGCGAAAAAAGACGAAAACAAAATGTAAGACAACTTATGAAGTATGCCACAGCTACCGGCGACGCGAACTGCGGGGCAACTCGCGCTTGATCCTTGTCATTCTGAGAAATCCATTAAAATTAGTATAATGATAAGAGTTGATGATTATAATGCAAGAACATGTAATGTAATATTGTAATTCGTTTACCATAATTTGTTCAATCGTGCTAAAAAGTATTGCCTACCCTACAATTGTATTCTAAGAATTCATAATAAGTATTTTTGTTTTGCGAGAAAGGTCATGCGAGTTAAGTAGTTTCGAGACACGTGACAAATAGAAGGCCGGAGTTCGTTTCTATTAAAAAATAAAACTATTTTATTTTGCTATCTTTTGCTATTTAGCACGTACAGTATGTTCAATTTGCTATTTGAAATGGGGAACGTGAAGAATTATGTTTTTTTATTATTTTCTGGAAAAAAAATTTTCGCTTCATAATACCTATTCTTTTTTATGGTTTGTCCCGTTACCGAATACGGTATTGCAAACAAGATAGAGAATGACGGCATATTTTTACTGAGACTATGAATATATGTAGTTGACGGTCGTAATATACACATAGTACCTACATACTTATGCAATTTTAGGCACTACATAATATAATTAAAAAGTTGGTTAATCATCATCAGCCTATTTCCGTCCACTGTTGGACATAGGCCTCTCCAATAGCACGCCACTGAGCTCGATTAACCGCTGCGTCCTAAGCTACCTTTGCCAAGGTGACAAGCATACTGCCACTTCAACTTAACAAAGTGTTAAGTATAACATCTTGTGCTCTCTGCCTACCCCGCGAGGTACGTTTCGTGAAGATTTGTATATATATATATAACCGTGACTCTACGTTGAATTGAAGTATTTATTCTAAGCATAATTTTATTTCCTTCGCTTTCCTATACAAATCAGTTTTACCCGTGTAATTCTGACAGAAGACCACCAATGATGAACCGGTACAAGGATTAATGGTGGTGATCGTGAAGTTGACATGGATAATAATTAAATAAAAACACCAAAAAAACATCATACAATTATGAAGATCTTATCCCTGTCATAACTTTTTGGATACGAGCAATATGTAATAAGCATTATGGATATTCATAATAAAACAACTACATAATTTAAGACAGCGTTTTACATAATGAACATAGTACAGACACATCTTACATAATATATGTGTATTTAGCTGTGGCGAAAGTGAATTTTGGAAGTACAAAAGCACTACTTATTAACATAAAAAATTAAACATAAAAATCTCAATTCGATTAACATGACAAACACAGTTGCGTCACTGTAATAGACTGTACGGCTAAACTAATATTACTTAACATAACCATTCTGTTAGTTCTTCGACATGTTATTAACCTTATATAAGTATATAAGAATCGCTAGCTGTTTATGGGATAGCGCAATAATTATTACCTCTGAACACCACTTGGTTCGTAAATGAGTGACCGTTATTACGAAATGAACTATATTTATGTGCTAATTTGGATATGCAACTTTATATATAAGTCCTGAATATTATCGATAGGTCGTTGAGTTGTCAAATATATAAAGGCATTCTTTGAGTGATCCATCAATTATTTATATCATTATTAAGAGGAATTAAGGTGTGCTTGTAATGATCCTCTCTTAAGATCTCAAGCAACAATTTTATTACACATTAAAGTACTGTAATTTATGCGCTTTAACTATATGACGTACTTAATTTGTTCCACATTTTTGAAGTAACAATATTACATAAGGGCGTTGCCAAAACTGATTCGCGCTCGAATGTCGAAGTTACCGTTTAACATTCAAATCTAATACCTTTCCGCTACAAAGCTACGTCTGTTTCAATCAACCACTGACAATCGATCCAACAACTCCAACTTAATGTATTGTAAAATTCATAATTACATAGGTGAAGTCACTCAGCGCAGAATAAGCAATAAAAAAGCTTCAAAGCCACCTACGCATTAGAGTCAATAGTTCAAATAACTCATTAAGCCGGCCAATAAGTTTAAGTACTATATATCGGACAACAGAAGACTTCTCTAGAAGCGTAAGAGATTATCGCTCGCGGCGATAGGCCTTAGTAGGCGTAGAAGAGATGATGCGTGATTGTGAAAACCGAAAGTGCCGTTAATATAAATTGCCTATACATCTGGCAACTCACTACGGCACATATATCTAATAAACACCTTTACGCCTATAATCATAAAGATCACGAAAGATGTACTTTTTATTAGTAGCAATATTACAAACGGGTATTGTTAAAAGATTTCATAAAATTTACGTCGCGATATCTCGTAATACGGCATTGTGCATTATTACGATACGAATAAAATGAATACAAATTTCCCGTAAAGGCTTTGTATTCGAAATATCAGAAGGTTTAAATGATATAGAAAAAGAAACCTTATCAACAGGAATTGTACCAGCGCGAAAACACTGTAAACTTTCAAATATGTTTTTATATAGGTACATCTAGAGACAGCCTCGTTGAAAGATTGTTGCAAATCGCAATTGCTATTCAAAAAGTCCTGCTTTCAATCTCAATCGATAAAAATATTATTGTTAATAAGGTTTATTTGCAAGTTTATTGACAGTTTATTTGCACTGTTTTTCCTTCACCATCATAGCGAGTGATATTCAATACTAGTCAATAAAATAAATTATTAAACATAATAAAAATATTATGGGTTAAAAGAAAAACAAAGTCTATCAGAATAAAACCTCTTATATGTTTCTTGTCACGACCAATATCGATACTAGTTTTACTTTTATGGCTATAATTAAAACGCAATTTACTTGATTGCATCCATAGGAAGATAGCGATTTGTGTATAAACGATATGTTAATTACGACAAGATATAAGATAAAAAATATATATTTTAGTAAGCTTTATTAAACGTGTATGTAATTTTATAGTAAGCATAGATAAAAAGTAGGTACTGTAGCTAAAACTAACAATAACATAGGGCTTATTTAATCATACATTGCTTAAATACTAATTTATTAACAACTATACACAAAAGTGATACGAAAAACGACGAAGCGGTTATTAAAATACGTAGTAACTTAAAAACTGTTCTATATTCGTGTTAGTTCTATAGCTAATTAAAACTGTTAAATGCTCATATATTTAAATACGATAAGAAAGGTAAGGTGGTAGAACCCTCTGTGGTTCGACTCCGGCGGCACCACCGCCACACCTATTTCTGCCTTATAACAGCAGT
>DWTO01004409.1:0-11578 GCA_018244755.1 Jemadia pseudognetus
CTGTGCACTGATTGTATTTACTATATACTGTGTAATTTGTGGAGATAAAAATAAATCATTATTATTATTATTATTATACTTGAGTATAATTAAACATATTATTGCGTATACCTATTTGCCATCTTCATTCTGCGAGGAGATATATGTCCAACAGTGGAACGCTAAAAATGTTGATAAAAACGTAACAGACGTACCATCACGCCTGTTATCCCCAAGGAGGTAGACAGAAGGGTGCAATACGGGTCCACGTTTCACCAGTTACGTTCACGTCCCACTATGTAATAGGTAGTGAGTCCATTGTCAAACACCGGGCAGATATCCAGAAATTCCGAGTCCCTACTACAAAATTTAAATTAGGAAAATCCAAACAACTATAATAGTGCCAGACACGGAAATTGAACCCAGGACCTGTCGTTCGGCTGTCGCGCTGGCAACCAACACGAACAATGAGACAGTCAGATAGACGATAATTAGATAATTTGAAGAAGATGATAATTATTAACTAATTGTCTTGCCGCAAGAGCTCTCATCGTAACCCGTATCTGCTACCTAATTAGTCAAATTACAACGGAGGGTTCATACAGAGATATCTGTTTTATCTGTTGTACTGCATGATATCAAACTTGGTAGAACTTGTACCGACTAAGCCTCAGTACGTTAGAACACACGTGATGTCAGCAAACGGTCTCCGAAATGCAGTTGAAACCAAATTCACTAAGCACCCGACTTAAACTTGCGAGTAAACTGCAAATATACAGAGAACATCGCAACACCAATATTCTGCATGTTGTTCCAGATACAAACGAACGCAAGTTTCATGTTTGGGCATCTCCGAGTATGCTTATCTTAAGCCCTCAATCGTACTCAAGCTAATTTGTAACTACTCGTAACTGTGGGTTAGAAAATATGCGAAAAACACCATTCATACAGATATACAGTAAATTATAGCGAAGAACTGTACTGAAGCCGCCAATTTATAATTAGCATGCATGGTAGGATTACGCCTTATCATTATGCGAATGTAGATTTGTCTATAAATAAATTGTAGCAGAAATATTTAATAATATATTAAGTACGAGTAATAACTTAAATGTGCTACAAGTTGTGTTTTTGCTATGATTCGAAAATGAATAAATAAGAAACTCTAATAATATAATAATAAATAAACTCTATAATAAATAATCTAATAATAATAAATAATCTAATAAATAAACTCTAATAATAATAAAATATGAATAAATAAGAAAATAAGTCTTTTCTACGCGAACCCTGTATCTACACAAAATGCTTGTATAAGAAAATCTTAAAGTCCAAGCTAGGCTTTCTAAAACTGCTCACGATAATCTGCGTCATTACGCAACATCAACTGCGACGTCGATTGCGGCTTCTGCAAGGCTTTTAAGCCATGGAATAATGGTAACTGTAGAATAATGGAAGTAGAAATACAGAGGAGTGAACCTTCGCCTAGACTTGTACAAATTGGTATTGATTCGTAAATGTAACAATAAAAAACGTCATTCAAGATTTAAGAGCAGCGATAGCTTAGTAGTATAGAATATAGACTCCCATTTCGGGTTCCTTAGTTTAAGACTTGCCGTGCACCACTACGAACAATGCTCGTTTTAACGTTACCGTATTTATTTCTAGCTGTACTAGTAATGGCCAGGCAATTCGTACATGTCAGAGTTCCAGATGATCATCATGAATAAGATACCTACAAAAAAACAATTAGAAGATATAAAGGTGTGTTTCCAATACCGCTTACACGACCAATCACCGTCCGGCACGCGCGTCCTACGAACAGCAGAACGGTGGCGTGACTCGACGCTCCGAAGTAAATCACCTCTCGTTGCGGGAAATTGCTGACTCGCGATATACAGCGCGATAGTGTAGAGAATGCAGAGGACGGTCTCACTTGTTGTCGATGTGCGTGAACGAAATCAATAGAATCACACACATATTATCAATATCACAATCATATCAATACACATTTACGTGGCATTAATAATTGGTAATTATTTAAAATACAAAACAAAATTGAACTAATTTACATATTTAGCTTATGTTCAAATTGATCACAGTATATCTAGAATGAGAATGATTATGGCAGTATGTTGCGAACACTGGCCATGAACGAGTTATTAAATATCCACAAATAGAAGGGATAGAGATAATATGTCGCTACTGTCGCCATTCCCGAGTTATTTGAATTTTTAAGACAATGTTAACGGTAAGTTATCGATACGACGCTAGGCGGAACTTTATTGCGTGCTACCGCGTCTAATTTCCGGTCCCACGAGAACAGTGCGATGCGTTGCAGCGACGAGGTCATCAAACTGCACGCGTCTTTACTCGCATTTACGATAATAAAACTACTGGTCTATTACTTAAGATTATGGTCTATTACTCTAAAACTGGTATTACATTTTGGCCTCCATTATTATTGTTTCTGAGATATACAGAGTTTTAACATATCTACGTATATTAGATCAACCTATAAAGCGTTAGACCTAACTCGGGACAAGATAACTCGTATGAGTAGACAGCCCACCTGGTGGGTAAACCCTCTTTTAACAGATATTAGCATTGCCGGGACTCAAAAGGCGAATCACTAAGTCTGCTGTACAATTTACTGGAGAACCCTGACCTGCAATGCTGCTTATGGTGGACACGATTAAGACGAACATTGTTATTTTTCAACCACTTTTTTTCGATCCACGGTTGGCATATTACACACGCCTTTGAGAACATTTTACGCTGCAGAGAACAATATTATAACTCTTATAATACATCGATATTATACAAGCTCGAACTACACCCGCGTTACTGCGTCATCTAATTTCCGGCGCCGACGAATGCGTTGTCAAACTGCACACGCCCGACGCCCGCATTCGCAGCGGCTGAGATTGTCTATTACAGTTCTATCGGGTTTCGAGTTGAACTGCATGCGATTTCGTGCTGAGCGAACCCGGTAGTGCATATTTTTATAAAGCAACAGGAATTCGATATACATGTGAGTAACTCTGAAAACATTTGTGACTTTGTGCCGTTGAAGTAGTGGTTAGTGAACCGAGTCGGGGTTGATAGGTTCGATTCTCACTCAAGTAAAATATTTGTATGACAAGCTTCAGCATTTCTCGTGTATTAAGGTTTAAAAAGTATCCATTGCAGCATATATTTCTATTGTAAATTTATATCTGTTCACTTTGAAGGGGGATGCGCGTATTCCTAAATATTTATACTCGTACAATTATTATTATAGACTTTACGGGCATTTGTTAAACAAAATCAAAATGGCATTATATACATAAAGGTGCAACTTATAAGGAATACCATCAAAGGTACGTCATTATCGTTCAGTAAAACACAATAAAATAATTATAAATCAAACTATGGATATATTTTTACTAATTTTATCAAGGCTAGGTAAGGCAGATATCTTACTAATTCTAACAAGGCAGTGAGTAAATTTTAAATGGCTGACTTTGCTCACAGATGACTTACGAAGCGTTAAGAAAGACATAATTATACTATATACTGTCTGAAGCGATGTTCTGTCCAGCATAAAACGAATACAGTAGGTACAGTCGCGTGCAATTTGAAGTACAAATTCGGTGGAACAATGCTAAATGGAAAAAAAATCATTTTATACGGGATTTATTAGCATAAGCGGGTGTTTGCATAATTTGAATCTGCAAGTGCAACTCCCTTGGGAATACGCCATTTGGAGTCTAATTAATAAAATTATTTTAATATTCATGACTGTACACGGTAGGGCTGTCAGATGCTTGGATAACCGGGTTTCGTCTGAATAATGGGCGGGAATTTGAATTAGTTCTGTGGTTTTAATGTTTATTGAGATTATTATGATAAGGTGGGGTAGGTTTTCATTGTTTTTCAAATAAAATGTTAAATACATGAATTATATTTAAATTGAGACAGTGGCGGTGACGAGATACTGGTATCTACGGAATATTTGTAGTGATTTAAGTAAATGTATCATAACTCAGAACACGACTTAACGAGCACTTGAATATACTTTCAACGTTTTGTCTATTTCGTAATAAAATTTTATTATTAAACTATTTCATTACAAAAATTTAAGTAAACAACGTAACTATTAAACCTACAAACGAAACACAATCAAATTGTAATATTACTATAATGAAATATAACAGTCGACTGTGCCCTAAGGCGGTACAAATAATCAAATCTCTGAATAGACATACCTATGTCGCAAAAAATGAACACGCCCGAAGAATATTGCTGTACGTTATAATAGCCTCTTTAATTTACGTCACTTGGTAAATTACGTTAATAAACAAAATATTATCTCGCACACGCGTGTCGTAAATAATTCCCAACGCTAATATCGGAGCGTGGTTTGCACCTTTATTAATATTCCAAGGTCCGGTACCACGCGCTGGTCACCCCTTATTTAGAGGGACACCGTCACGCGCCTGACGTATAGGATAAACGTGAGGATACTGGTGGTCAATAACGCAGAGGGTGCAGCTTTTTGTGGTAACTGTACTTATAAGCATATCAAGTTTATATCTATGTATGTGTCTATGTGCACGAAATATCGTGTTGCTTAGGATTTTTTTACATTTTTGTGTACGACTGTACCTACTTAATACGCAATCATTTTCTTAATAAAACACCGGAGAAGATAATACCTCGCTCTGGTGTACAATTGTAATAAATTTTAAGCAATTGTTTTAGATACATATGAGTACATATCTTCACGCCAGGTCCCTTAAGGGGTAGGCAGAGAACTCCAAGTGTCAAATATTAATTCTCATAGATCTGCCGCGGCTCCTTCACAGTCATCATTCTCGTCATAGGTACATGGACGACGGTTTTTCAATTGTTTTCTTTAAAGGTACTGGGGATCCCCGAGCACAGCTTTTCGCACCGCCTCCGTTACTGCCCGTAAGCGACCAGGGTGCTTAGCTGTGCATACGACCAACAAGGCAATCACACATGATATATATAGATTTGATAATAAATTAAATTCGAAAAGAGTAGATTAGACTCTTCAAGTTTTTCTGCGTGTACGTCTTCTTAGAGATAGTCCTCGTACAAACCGCCAAACTGTTACTTACTAACATCAAACTCTGTGTAATCATTTCTACCTTTACCTTTGTGGCGTTTGACGGTAAAAAGTAATACACAAGATTATTATTCGAGTGTTGAGTCGTCTTGTATATTATGATGACCGTCGAAATATGAATATGTATGTAATCTATAAAACGAAGTAACGTCCATTGTACTGAGTCCATTGAAAGGCTCTGAAAACGTTGAAAAGTCCTGAATTCAAATGGTAATGTGTTTCTCGCAGGGTTTGCATGCGTTAGACGTCCCGCCTGATACTAGCTAGGGTTGCTGCTTTAAAGTTTTTTAAGCATATATACTTAATTGTATTATGATATGGTAGCAGCCCTATGTATAGTACTGATCGGCATGGATTTCAAATAAAAGGTAAGTTTCAAAGCAAACTGTTGCAGTTTTAATGGATAGTGATACAAATTTGCATGATTAGGCAGAGAACAGCGAATACTAAATATCTTTATGCATGACATACTTAATGTACTTCAACAATCATACACTATTTAATATCAACTCGAAATTATCAGACTCGTGGACCACAACCCTTAACTTGCATATGACCGCGGTCCAGACACAATACGGGGAGATTACGATATTCCGTTTGATGTCCACATTCTAGTACCGCCTGAATCGTATCTCGAATACTTGTATTTTAGTAAAGCTTCCTGATTATTCATACGACCTTTTAAATTTTGATGTGGTACTAATTTTTCATTCTTTTTTTTTTCTAAATCATTTTCAGCGTTTAGCAGTTAGAAATCTTGTTAGTATTTTTTAGTTTTTAGCACTTCATCAGCGTCACCACTGTTAGTGACTACGAATCGGCTAAGTGCGCGTGAACGAGAACAAAGTACAAATAAACATGGTTTTTAAAAACTCAAGGCAGAATGAGAAAATGACCGTCGTACCTACTTACTTCAATTTTAAATATAAAGGCGTATTCAAACAAAAACCAATTTCGGTATAATGCCGTGCATTACATAACAAGTACCTATATAAAACACTCAACTCCGCTAAATCGAAATTCCTAAAAATCTTTTTAAAAAATCTTGCATCTAACAAATTAAGTCGAACTGTTTACGTAAACATAGATAAATCTAAACCTTTTCACGTAAGCAATAAAGGCGAATGTAGAATGCGAGCTTGCACTAAGTGCATGCTTCCGGACAAATTTGTCCATAATGGTTTATGCGCACTGTAGTGCACCCTCGCCCTGCGTTCCCTATTATTAAAAAAATAATTGATTGTCTTGGTCACGATTACGTGTTGAACTCATTAGTAGTAAATAAATAATAAATATAAACAAAAATTATTATTTTTACATTAATAACTCTCCTGTTATCTTACGTTCCGTCAGTAGACGTCAAATGCATACCTATTCAATAATACTACAATGTTTGAAGATGTAAACAAGGTAACGAGTTGTTTCGCATATTTTATATCCTTTTCATTACTCCCTTATTTTTTGTTTAGGCTATTTCACCTTTATTAGAGCTTGGTAATACATTTCCATGCATTAAAATCGAAAGAAACGTGGGTGCTATCAAAAGAAACATGTCATAAATTGAAAATCACTCAGCGTGTTACCCAGGGTGGCTGGGAAATACTACATAGATAAGGAGCAATGAAAACCGGGATTAGTAAATATTGATCCTAATAATAACCATTGCTCATTATTGCTTGATGATGATGATTAATCCATGATTCTCCCCAAGCCAGAACTATTTGATCAAGACAGGTGAGTCGTGATCTACCTCGACATCGTCATCAATACATATCTATGATGGAACTTAACGAGTTCGCTGAATGTTGAAACCGTCATGATAGTCACAGTTAATGAACAAAAATTGGCATCATACAACCGATTCCTGATTACACCGGCCGCAGTGTGCATAGACCCCATGATCAACCATAAGTGTATACGTCCTGTCCGGACTCGACAAGCAATTTACGTGACACACTGTATTTGAACGGTTGAAGGAAAATTTTTAAAATCGGAAAATACGCTGCCTCAATTTTTCCGTCGTAATACATTTGAAGCTTTTTCAAATGCTTACACTCAAAAGAGTTCACTAGCTCTTCGAGCTTTCCGAGTGGCTATGGTAAATATTTTTTTACTAAAGTCTGTTATAATTCAAAAATGCTGGTAATTTCGTTAAGAAAACTCTGCATAGTAATTTTTTTTACCAATATCCGGTAAGAAAAAAAAGCACAATTATATCTTATTTCGATTTAAATGATCGAAAATTTTTGTTATGAAAATGGAGACCGGTATTCGAAATACACAAAAAATTGTTTTCAAAATAATTATGAATCCACGATCACTCTATCAAGAGTGACTGAAGAGGAGAAAAAGATTGATATTGAACATCCTGAGCTATGATAAGACTTATTAACTGGCTTGAAAGACCGCCAACAAATTAAAATTACAAATACGATTACGTTCATCATCACATCTCAACCTGTCTCAGTTCACTATTGGACATAACGTGACATTACACGGACATAATCTGCTGATCATAACCCTCTCTTAACGAAAGCCTTAGTTCCCATAAACTCATTGGGTATGTAAGCTCTGTCATGGAAATTTAAATTCAGCTTTACGAAAACGACTATGACAGTAAATGAGGCATTTAAACTAGCATCTACCTGAGATCGCTGCTCAAAAAGTAACTACGTAATCTTCTAGTTTCCTTGAGCAACGTAAAACCTGTTTTGTATTAACTTTTAAAGTTTAGAATTTCGCAATCTTTCTTTTAAACTGTTTCCATGGCATTCTGTACTCTGATAAATATATCCGGCACCCAAGTATTGCGCTCAACTTTTTAATATGTAGCTAAAATAGGGTTGAAGATTAACGAAAACAAATACTTTATTCGCTTTAAAGTTTATACAATCACTAGAGAACAGAAGATATTGCAAAATGTTTGAATTTTGTATAAGCATAATAAAATAATAATAATAAATAACATAAATAATATTTGGGTCATCTCCACAGACGGCCATCTGATCCCAAACTAAGCGTCAAGGGGGCTTGTGGTATGGTAACCAGACGGCTGATAAAATAAAATAACCATAATGGAACGTAAACGTAACTGGTGACGCGTGAGTGTCCTACACTCCTCTGCCTACCTCTTCGAGGATAACAGGCGTGTTGTTACGTAATCACTTATGTATCAGGCCTTAAGTACACCATGCACCCCTTAGTTTAAAGTATTACAGAGTTATTCAAAAGTAGCTTTATTCAATTTAAAATAGCTTTAATGGAAATTCAATGGTAGACTTAAAGAATGGTAGATACTTAAAAGCATTCGTCGCGACACATTAAAAATATTGTACCTATTGATAAAAAGTCCTCACGTATCCCGGGAGGTGTGCATATGCAAATTATTTATGCGAGGGAGTTATCGTATGCTAATACGCAGATAGAAATAGCAGTTTGAGGGTGCACTCGGGATAAAAAGATCCCCCTTAGGTCTAAGGTACGTAAATATTCGTGTATTGCAGAGCAAATTGACTTAAGAACGCTGTTGCTGAGTTTTTCATAAAATTTGTAAAGAATCGTAATACATTTTTAAATTATTTTATATTTTCTTTTTCCAAAAAGCATGCCTCTTTTTCCATTGTCGATCGAACTTCTATCGTCAGTAGTAACGTTTTTTAGAGTGTATATAGAATATTCAATAAATATTAAAGGTATACATATCGTATAACTAAATTCAATTTAGTTTATTGGAGATAAATATTATAGCAGTAGTGTAGTACTGCCTCGGAGCAATGTTCTCTATTAAAATCCATGCTTATAAAAATATATCTTTCACATTCAAAAGCAACGTTTAAATCCATTGATAAAGCTAATCTTTGTGAAAAAACCTATTAAAAAGTAAATGATTATTCAATTGTTAAACATGCTTGGGTGTGATGTAATTTTAGCTGCACAATAAATCAGCTCATGTTGAAAGTATATTGTGATATGAAACAATTTATATGACTATCTAGATACGGACCAGTTAAAAGAAATTCGTAATGATAAATAATGACGTCATCAATTCAAACAAGCCATTTATTATTAAAATCACATGTCACCGAAACTTGAAATCAAACCCTCATAATGTAACTAATTACTTGGAAAGCTCCACGCGGTCTAATAATGCATCAACGTATATTAATATGTTCCCAGTTGACGTTACATTTGCTCCGAAAACATTCAGCTAAACGAGCCAACTTGTCTCTGTTGGCTTTGAGTTGCCAACTTCCGTACGCATGGAAATTGTACCGCTTACAATTTGGCCTGTAAACACACGGGGACACATTACACAGGCGTGTAATATTTACTGCTTCATGTACAGATAAATAGTCCAACTCCTTAATAACGTTTATAAAACAGTTTAAAACTTTCAGAACTAGATATTTTTTAAAGTAAGAGGCTAATTTATATCAGGTGTTAGATTTCTATCGTCATTACTATTTTATAACTTTTCATAGAAGTGTAGGAAACGTTAAGCAGAGTGTAATACAAAAATGCGACAGTAACTGTGATTTAAATCGATATTATGTATATGTCTAAGAAAGTATTTAATGGAACATATTTATATAACGGGCAGGTAGCGGATATAAATGACCACTGCCGCCCATAGATGTCTGTAAATAAATAAAACTGCATTAATAATAATTGCCACTATATGGTCTAATAAAATTGAAGCCTGCTGCATACATTTTATATACAGAAATAAAACTTACATGTCTATGTTTATATTACCATTTCTATAAATGACAATCCATAGTAATATATCACGTTAAATAGACTGCCCCGTTTGTCGTTTTGGTTGCGACCGCGATTGCCGATCGGAAGATCCTGGGTTCAAATCTCGGGTCGGAAACTACAAAATTTTCTAATTTAGATTTTTAGTAGTGGCTTATTACATGGATTTGTGAAACATGGAAGTGTACTACACTCCACTACCTACGTCTTCTGGGATTACATTCGTGACATTACGTTGTTACGTATGTCACGTTAAGTACGTTAAGTAAGATTCTGAAGCTTCGTTTTGGCCGTGTGTTTCCAAGTTACATGCAATCGTTCTGCGGAAGAATATCGGTGAGCGTAACGAGCCTCTCATCTGTTTCCAACTAAATTATAAAACTTGAAGAGTAATTCCGGTTGCCATATGAAGATTTGTTAGCTGAGAAAGTCAGTGTATGAGCAAAATATTTCCTTTTTCAAGAGACCTGTGTAATAATTGATGTTATTAAAATTGTTCGTTGAAATTTTTCAATCTAAATTAAAGATATAATGATATTCATTAAATCTCAGGCACAATTAGAGAAAGTTTAAAATGCGTCAGCATTTTCGCTTAGAGAACTTTAGTCTCGTGCAATAAATTTACGAAGTCGGTTGGAACTCATGAACCATAAACAGTTCAATTCCAACCATTATTTAAATCAAACGACCGTCCAACTCGCAGACAGTAGTGGCCGTGTAACTTCTAGACGAGCATAAATTATTGAAACGGACTCAAGAATTTCAATCGAACATCGAATATTTTAAAGACATTTTCTGACCACAAGCTGCTGTCTATATGCGAATAAAGATAACCACTTTAAAAGAGAAAATTTAAATTATGATACGTCGCAAAATTTTAATGGTGGGTGCATTCATTGGCAAATAATAACAGTGACGAACTATTTTTGAAAGATTGCTTATTCCTTTACTACATAACAAGTATTAAGATATCTATTGGTTTCGTTTAGCCCTATTATCTTTTTCCGGCTAAATTGTGATATATTTTACATAAAATGTGTAGATGATCTTAGGGCCGGTTGTTTGAAACTTTTCGTTAATATAATATACGTACGTTAAATAATAACGATTATGTAAAAGGTTTAACGCTCGTTAAATTCAAAACGTTCTTAAGGGCAACATTTAGTAAAGCAAGGTTTTTATACATTGACGATAATTAGCGTGATTATTAACGTTTACGCATTCGTCAAGTGGAGGTGAAACAGCCCGCCCTAAAAATATAACCTAAAACTGCTAGTCTCTATGAAATAGTTGAACGCATGAAGTTTACCTGTCTGCGGTCGGACAAGTGAATTGTTGAAACGAACTCAACTGAGGATCGAATGTCGAATATTTTTACAGCGCTTCCCGTTATAGAGGAACTCTCGTACAGCGCTTGAAGGGGCTTCAGAATTAAGTCCCTGGAGTTATAAAGATGTTCCTAAATATTTTCTTTCGGACCGTTTTAATTAAATTCCTATAGAGATACTTTAAAGAAAAATGTTAGTAGTTTTCGAACAGTGGAGCTAAAACGTTATGTACGAGGGATCGTATCTTAGGGAGTTTTGGATATTTTCGATAATTAAAATTCCTTTATGCAAGAAATTGTGCTCGTTATTATTGTTACGGACCAGCTTCGTGATAAGTCAGCTTCAAGGTAAGATTATTATTTAACGATAACTATCA
>DWTO01004410.1:0-11578 GCA_018244755.1 Jemadia pseudognetus
GTCGGTTAGAGCCCGACATAACCTATCGTCGGCCCCGTGGCGGTAGGCACTCGACTGAGTTTTCCTGACGAAAAAAAGAAACCCTATCTGTGGTGACGATATAATAATCAATCAAAGCATGACTACAGAAATAATAATGATATAGAGTAATAAAGTGTTCTAAAGAAAGCAAGCCTCTCCACTTTGAACTATTATTATTCACAGCGCCTTTCACCGACACACGAGCAAAACTTCGTCTTCGTTAATGCTAATTACACAAAAGTGTTATTTTAGAAGTTTGTATTTGCTTATTTCTCTTTACAGTCAAAATACAGTTTAATGTGTATGGTGGCTTATTCCTATGCACCTACGCTACGTATTATAAAGAAACTAATCAGCATAGTACATTTCTTAGCTTTCCCTGGCTACCTTTAATGACATTTAAAATGTGAACGACTTCTAGTTTTTTAATCAGTAGCTTTTACCAACGTATTTTTAATTACTGTTGTTATTTCTGATACATTATTTTATGTGAAGATGTAGCAAACGAGTAAAGCAATCCCGTTGATATTTCAGCAAATGACTAATTGCTATTGGCCTCAAACTGGATTGTTGGGATAGTACTATTAGTGTCAGTCTTTAACAATTACATTATTTAGTGTTAAATTGATGGCAGAACTGCAGAAATAGCGTATTTCAGTATCATTAGTCTGGTAAGTACAAATTAGGGTATTTAGAAGCTGATTACATGTAAGTTAATATATTTTTCAACGGTAACATTTCCCGCGCTTGCTACAAGCGCCTGCCAGTACGTACACAGCAAATATACACCAACTTGCTTAAAACTACGGTTTGTTTCCTGTGTAATGCAACCATTATTCATAATTGTAAAAAACGTAACATCCCGCCTGTTATCCCCGAAGAGGTAGGCAGAGGAGTGTAGGACACTCCCACAATTCACCAGTTACGTTTACGACCCACTATGGAATAGGTGGTGAGCCTATTGCCATGCACCGGGTACAAATCCAGACTCCGAGACACTACTATGATTGTATTTCATTATTAATGGAACCAAGATGTTTTTTATAAATATTATTAAAAGCTAGCTATTCACTCTCATTATTATGTTATAGGCCATGGTTACTAAATCATATAAGTGTTGAAAATACAGGATACATCTCATCAAGTAATTCAATTTATTATTTCAAGATTATATATCACTTTTTGCAACTATATGAATATTTTTGTAAGTGAACTTCTTGCTGTTAGAAATATTATCAGATTATAATAATTAGTAGAGCGCCAACGTCAGATTATTCTCTTTGTTATTCTGTCATATTGTAAGCCAACATAACGTTACATACTAAAAAGGTGGCGCCTTAGCTGCTACTTCGATTGTAGACAATGACTGTACAATGGCGACATAGCTGTGTACAGCGGTGCCCCGCGGCGATAACGCGTGACATCAGTGCTTGTTGTCACGACCGCCTGCAGTGCCCTCCCCCGCACTCGTTTGTCACTTCTTACCCCTCGATCACATCCCCTTAGACCCCTCACTCTCCCATATACTTAAATACAAACACTCGACTCGAAAACCGTGAAATTTGGAAATTCCTTTGTGTTGGCGCGTCGGCACCACTTTGCCTCTATGCCTTTAGATCTACAAATTTTCAGATTTATTCTTTGAATAAATTTCGCGGTGAAGCCCTGTCAGGTTTGAAATTCAATTGGCTCCCGGTCGACACATTGCTGACGAGTTTCCCCTCTCTCCATTGATATTTATCATTTTTTTCGTCTATTCCTTTGATTCCGATTTCTATTCAAAATAGAATATAGCAGGACAGTTACTGTACAGGACTGGGGTTCTTCATACAGAGCTCCCGTCTTATCCATTTTAATATTGTCTATAACCGCAGAAGTTTCCTCAGTATTATAAAACGACGGTTTTTATATAAAATTGTTGTTTTATATTTTACTCCCTATGAACAATATAGGTTAACGTAACTTCACGCCTGTCCTTAATCCTCGAAGGGCAAGCAGAGAATGTAGCACATTCCCGCGTTTCACCGGTTAGGTTTACGTCCCGCTGTGGAATAGGTGGTGAGCCTCTTGCCATACTTCGGGCACATTTCCAGACCCCGAGTCACTACTCTACTAGAAAATCTAAATTAGAAAAACCTGTTAGTGCCCGACCCGGGATTTGAACCCAGGACTTCCAGATCAGCAGTCGTTCTAGCAACCAACACGACCAACGAGGCAGTCAATGAACAATATAACTTTTTGTTTTTTAAAACATTAATTTATTTCTTATTTCTTTCAGAAACAATAGCCTCGTATAAACTACGTAGTACCTATAACGACATTAAGAAGAAAATTTTTGTTCATCATTATGTTTATTTTGCATTCAACTATTACTCCACTATTTCTATTCAGAAATTCGATTAACAAAATTTTCATTAAATTATTATTCATTAAAATTGAATTGGGCAACAGTAATTGAAGTAATGAAATAATTCAATGTACCTATATCAATTTATTTTCAATTATTTGCATAAAACGATAATTATAAACTATAATTATTATTTGAAATCTAAATACAAATCTGCAATAGCCCGGAAGAACGTTAAAACGACCACATTATTGATATCGAAATTAATTACATATATCGAAAATTACATCGGTATTATTTGGCGCGTATCTAGTTAATTCATGGCATGCACCATAAAATCTTTAAGCACGAGTTGGTTGGAAAAAATGTAGAAAAATATTACGTTATAAAGATGTTTTGTGGCAATCAAACAACAAATAGATCACGACTGCGAGCAATAAAGCATTCCAATGTCCAGTATTAGGTATTTATAGTGATTAGGTATTGTTTTTTAAATTTGGCCAGATTCGAGAATGTTGTGCGCCTACATTCTATCCGTTCGGTGTTGTTAAGTTTAAAACATTAAATAAGTAGTCGCCAATCGGACCTTATACGATTCTCGATACCCAAGCAGAACTTTAAAATTTTAATTCGAAACAAACATGTATCAGTTTGTTTGATACGAATTTATTACTAAGCCATTTATCTTGATATATATGTATGTGGTCTCTTCTTATACTATAAGAAGCATATGTGGGATAAGGTCAGTGCAATTTTATACATCGATATGCAGAATATTTTTGTAGCAGTAACATTTTTTCATTGACCTTTGATAAAAGAATATAATTAAACATTACAGTTGGTTAGAACAGTGAAGGAAAATATCATGAAGAATATTATTCACCCCAATCTTCTCCATAATGTACTCGTATCAAGGCATGTGAAATATACAAATATACACACTGTGGGCAGTGTTCAACAGTAATCATGCAATTGTTAATGGCGATTCGATTTTCCGGTGTGCATTATTTAAACTTTAAAAAAATTTAAGTGAATGAGAGTTAGATTTTATCCATGTCAACAACTCATATGTCGTAGTAAATGAATAGAACACCTAAACACAAAACAATAACACCTATGGAGTTTCTTTGGCCGTTTCTTCTCCATAGCGAGGCATGTTCGAAGCGGTGGTACCATCATTTTGGCGTACAAAAAGTGTTCTAATGAACCAATTTTGAATAAATGACATTTGAATTTAACATTGACAAGTTTAATCCACGAGTAATACGTACTCATAATACGTTTAGAAACGTTAAACTATATGATACTTGCATTCAATGTCACAGTCTATAATAAGATATTTCTCAAAATTCTTTTAAATACCCCAAACGAAAGTAGGTTAAGGTGATGACGACTCACGTTTATAAGATCGCGTTTACTCATTTCTATTTCGGGCGTGAATAATGGAGCATTATATCGAGACTAGCTTTACATAAATATCGCACAAAAGCCATGGCCCATCGAAGGCGGAAAGGAGGGACATAATTCAATCAGAGAAGGCAATTCGGTCTTTTGTATGTAAAGACCGCATCCGGATAGAGGGCCGCCACGCCACAACTCTTTATACAGATCTATCTCTTTATACAAATGCTATTTGAGCCAAGAACCGCATTCGGAGGCATCGCATTGTATGTACATGTGAAGTATATACGCTGTGTTTTGTTTATAAATTATTTCTAACACTGACTTTGATTTGGAATACATTCATGTAAAATAATTGATTTAACTCTAATTGTAAGTTGATTTATTCGTGTCTTTTTTACTGATTAATTTTTATCTTGTTCTTTGTAGGTAATTATTTATCGTTATAGGTATAGATTTATGTACATTTTATATTGATTTGTACATATGTTTTTATTTATATATAATTAAAGTATGCATAAATAAAATGTGCATTTTAATTGTTAAATAAGCATGCTATGTCTCTTACCAGATAGGCAGTTAGCACAGAGTATCAAATTTTAATATCCATATCCTTAGAGACCTTACCTGTTCCTTCGACCAGAATTAATACTGAAATAAATATAAAATTTCCATTTTTCGTATATTAAGCCGGCAAGAGAAATAACATGATATTAACTCAAGATATGAATTCGGAAGTATTGTAACGCCATATAAATCACTTTGAATAAATTAGGTTGGCAAGAAACCAATTTTTGTTACCATAAATACTCGAAAATGGACTTATCTTTGTTTGGTTTTAACTAAAACGTATCGTGATGTAATTATAAAAGAAATTTCATAAAGGAAAGAATTTTCATAAATATATATTTTGAGTGCAAGCGGGACTGCTGAACAAGAGGTCCTGAATTCAATTCCCGGATAGGGCAACGAATTATTTTTTCGAATTAATTAGGTTTTCTTACTTGAAATTCCCAGTAATAGCACGAAGTCTAGATACATGTATGAAAATAGGCCCACCATAACCTGTGAAAAATGGGTGCTAACTCCTCTGCCTACCCCTTCAAATATATAGGTGTGATTTTATGTTAGAATATTTAAAAAACTTATGATATTACTTGTTATTCCTGTTGATCGGTAGCCCTTCTTATATTATAACGTTAAGGCTCTTGTACTTACTATAGATTTTTGAAGTACAAAACACAATAACTACTGTTGCTGTAGCAGTAGAAAGTAGAAATTAATATCGTAGTAATTTAAAGTTAACCATAAAAAGATAGTTCGAACGGCTTCAACATAAGGATGTTTTCCTGATTTGGAAATGGCGCTAATTGTCTGCAAAGTTGGAAGTAGTTTTATGGCCGGCCGTCTGGATGATGTCAACCTTGAAAATAGTAAACTTATTAAAAGTAAGCATCGACATACCATAATGGGTAAAAGCTATTATAAAATTCTAGTCCCCTCCTTAACATCGAAAATATTCGCCACAACTCATAGGCTTTATTACAGGTATCTTGATCAAAAACACCTATTTAATGTTAATAATGTAATGACAAAAACATTGCAATGTGTTTGACTGCGAAACAGGACTGTTGACTAGTTCACCAGATGTTTAAATAACGTTTACGCTAACTAGGGAGAGGTTTCTTGTCGCTACAGAATCATTTAATACTCAGTGGGTGATCAAACCATATTCGCTACTTTTAGGAGCTAAATATAATAAGAGATATAATCATTGAAAAGACGATAACTTCAAACAGATATTACTTTGAAAGTTGTTTTAATGAAATGCTCTATTATTAAATCTTATTGGTAAGCAGTCAAATGGGTGTTCTTATACAATTTGAGCCTTAAAGAGAGCCACCACTATTGTGGATGGATACTCCTTCTTTCAATAGTGGAACGCTGCAGGAATGCATTTATTTTCTGTTGCCATTTCCGAATTTACTCTAAATCACCAGTATTTTATTTAAATAAAAATGTACAAGCATACACAATTATCATATTCTACAAAGTTTTGATGACAAATTAAAGACAATACAGTAAACAAAGACAGACAGAAAAATTGCGATTGTTAAATAGAAAAAATTACATAATTTATAATTAAAACTTCTATAATTTATTGCTATTTTATCCATTAATCCAACAGTATATGTAAGAAATTTAATAGCTGTTAGCAATAATTTTACCAAAAAGCTTAATAATTTTATGAATAAGGCACGTCGTTTCCGTGTAAAGTGATGTCAAATAGACCGATAGCATCAGTGTTGTGTACCGCGCGTCGTTAGCGCCGAAAGGCCAAAGATCGGCTGTCTATTAAACAGCTTTTACAGAAGATTTATAAGAAATTAATATTTGGAACGAGAATCGTGTAAGGGAACTTATGTACACTTCGTTCATAACTGCCACTTAGACAATGGGTACGGTCAAATAAATATTGTACCAATTGTCTTTAAACAAATTTTATTCAAATATCACCAAATAATATTTATAAAGATACTGTGCTTGCTATTTAATTAAAATGCAATACATTTTATATTGTTCCCTGTCCCATTTCCACTACCCCTTTTAAAGTTCTAAAGGTGTTAAGTATATTTGGAAGTGACACTTTTAAGGAAATTGAGCCGATGTCACATATGATATATGTCACACTTATTATATTATATACTGTGTAATAATGTATACGTATAGTAAGTGTATGTGTGCATATACCTTTGATAAAATAAAAAGCTAAAAGAAAAAAATACGTAGGTATTTGCTCTCTGCCTACCCCGTGAGAGACCTGGCGGGAAGTTTTGTGTAATATATATACGTAGGTTTTTACGAGATTTCGTATTTTCAATATTACTATTCATATCAGACTCATGTACATTTCAGCAGAGCGAGAGAGCTCCAAGATTGCAAATGGCATTTATAAAGGACAAGAAGCGTGCATACACGAAACGCTTATTGAAAGGACACTTGACATTACATTTTATAATCGTATTGTATGAAATATAGCGCGTTGCCATTTCGAGGTGAAGCGGGCTATGAGGATAAGAATGATAAATGGTACACTATTACCTAAAGCCTGTGTGCCTGACGACCCATTTGGTATAACGGTCACCCTGGACATTCTCCCACTGCCGCAAAAAAGGTCTCAATTTTAGGTCGATCCCTAATAAAGCAGATAATCTCTCAATTAATAAATCTATCATCTAAGTATCTTTAAAATTTTTCCATCTGTATGTCCTAAGATCTAGGTTTATAGAAATTAGGAGCGTACTACATTCCTCTGCTTAAATCTTCCTTCGAAAGTAAGGTTTCCAAACTAGCACTGATATTTGGCAAGAAAATTAATTATTTAAAACATCATTTTCATTCGCGTATAGATGAAATCAGTCCCATAGTATAAATTTGCAAGCTATCTAAGAAAGTTAATAATATCTGACAATACAATAAGTAAGGTTTTTTCTATGTCGTCGAGCCTATTGAAAAACAACACTGTTAAAGAAAAACAGTTTGATCACACAGCAAATATTTCTGTTTAGGCCAACCCTAAGCATAGGGTCTGATGACTTTTCCCATACTACTTATATTAGAAAGTTAGTTCGAATACCACTGATAACTATTGTGTAAACACAAAGTACGAGAGCCCATCGAAATGTGTAATTAGCAAGAAAACAAACGAGGGCTTCCGAACACTCGAAGAGGGACGTTTTGTTAAGTAACTGTAATTCGTCACTTCTTTCGTTTTCTTTTTAATTAATTTTGACAAATTACCCCCTACCTTCTCGGTTTCTTTTCTCGTTCTCGTTTAATTAAATACTGAAGTGACACTTACCTCTGCTGAGTACTCTTATAATGTGCCGTTTTCAGTGCTTTTATTAATTACACTGAAGTGTAATTCTAGCGACTTGTTTCGTTTCTATTGCAATAATAAAAAGGTTTTGTTTCAACCCTACATCTAGCTATTAAATATGTCTGTATGTAGATTAGTACAGGTTAAACAGGTCTACTGTTGTAATATTGTCCACAAGAAAAGATAATGGCTTAGTTAATTTTATTTTGTTAATTGTAGTTAATTATTATGATTATTAGCAAGTCCATTGTAGAATATAAGCCTCCACTGAGAAGTTTTTCCCATAATCCCCAGGTGGGGCATGCGGATTGGGGATCACAGAACACGGCTTTTTCCACCGCCTACGTTACTCTTCCACTGCCAGGACACTTACTGTGTCTAAGCAGGCTGCGTTATACTTCGAGCAGCCAACGTGGACTTAATCACTTCTTACAATATTCTGATCTTCCGGGATATGATCGGGGCACCACCATCGCTACCCCTATTTCTGCCATGAAGGTTGCCGTCCTCCGATCTGAAGGTTGCGGTTATATCCACGTGTAGAGTAGGGCAGACATCGCAGTCGCAATAACGTCTAGGCATCTGTGATATATACTTACTAACTGTACAAATACTATCTCTCATGTGAATACATACTTATTAGTTTCATAACAATATTGAGCTAAAACTATCTTCACTTGGTATATTAACAGGCTGAAATAATAACGACGATGCTCCGAATAAACGATGTTTGATCATTTTCATCTTTTATATTAATTTACGCAAAAGAAATGTTACTGTATATTTATGCTCTATAGTTCATTATTATATATATTTATAATAGGTGCTAGCAGCTTAGGTATATACATATTTTTCTTCGTATGCATAAATACATATTATATATTCACATCAGTCCCTTACGAGATAGACAGAATACACCGATAATAAACAAATAACCATACATATTATCACGTATTTAAGTAACAATATCCTATCCAGTAGCTATCATTTATTACTTTGGCAGAAATTAAAATAAAACGCTTACTATATAAACCAAATCGTATACGCACTGAAAGATTTATACCACACATTAATTTTCAAATGTAGGGAAAAATGTCTGCTCTAGCGACTTTTATTCTTATCGCGGAAAACATGCGTCTCCCCTATACAAACAATAAGAAACGCAATTTTCATGTTCAACTCAATAGCCCGGAATAATAAGCAATAGTGAATATTATAAAAATAATTTATATAATAGTCCCCTCAGAATCGTTACTATTGGTAGACGAAATTAATAGAGCTCTGAGTGACTTTGTAGTGAGTTTTATAGGTATGAAACTCGCGAGGTGAAGTGTGTAACTCTCCGACTCGGGGCAGAGTAAGAATACATTCTCAGTCCGCGTGCCCTGAATGCCCTGGCCGCATATGGGCAACAGCGTAGACGGTACTAGAACCTGTGCTCTGCGATTTCTAACCCGCATGCCCAGCATTGAGATTATGGTCACAACCCTTCAGAGGAGGCTGATGATGATGATAATGATGATTAAGTTTCATTAATATTACAAATATGTACAAGCAAGGGAATGTATCGAAATAGTCGTATTAAATATAATAATATGTATTTCAATAACTCATCCGCATTTCACTGACGTGGTAGACTGTGGGTGTGATTCCAAATGAACGCCTGTGCCCAACAGGGGATCGATAATAAAGTATATGAATAAAAGAAATAATATCGAACGAATAGATTGATGAAAGATTATAATTGTATTCTTGAAATTGACAGAACAAAAATAATGTTTAAACGTCAATAGTTTCTTACCATCGACGCGAGAATCGTGATACGTTCGAGTAAAAATTGTTGATTGTGCAATCTATAGTAATGGCAAATATAGAGGGCAATCCCGTAGAGCTCTGCCTTTACTACTCGCTGGGTTACTTCACGAGCCATTAAATTTTCCTGTTTGCATTTTTTAGCATACGTTACCCTCAAGACGGTGGCGGTAAAGCTGTTCGCATTTTGCGATGGCGCATGAATCGATCAAATTTAAACTTTATTGCTTTAATCTTAAAGATTACCGAAGTGCCACAAACGATATATAAGTTTCACCATTGTAGTTTTGGAGTACGTATCCCTTGAGCGATGTGGGCAATGCAGCTGAGAACTTATTGGATTTTATGCCCATTGTAATGCTTTGAGAATTACTTGAGCATTAACAAATTGCCAGTTTATTTATTGTTATATTTGATTTATTTTATTGTTCGTTGTATTGCTGTAAAATAATATTTTTATAAGGTCGCAGTGATATTTTAGTACGCTATGTAATTACCGGGTTTCATTCGACATTCGCTGTAGTTAATATAAATTATCTATTCGAAAATATAATATGTAAGAAGCGTGACTGCTGATCGTGAGGTCTTGGGTTTAAATCCCGAGTCGGGCTGTGGCCTACGTCTGGTGCCTGGGAGAGGTCCAGTGTCTGGATGTGTGCTTGGTGCATGACAGTAAGCTCACAAACTATTCCATAGTAGGACATAAACGTAACTGGTGAAACGTGGGAGTGTTCTACAGTCCTCTGTCTACTTCTTCGGAGATAGTAGGCGTGATATTACGTATATCCTTCCTCATTTCTGCAACTGAAAGAAAGAGAATCAAACAATACATGATCATAATTATCCTTGCCATCGTCATAATCATCATAATATTTTTTTCTTTAACTTCAGAGTAAACAAGAATAGAGACTTTAAATATTTATAATAAAAGCACATTTTAAACAAATGTTATTCATTTTTTATTCATTGTTCAACAAAGGTTACAAAGGATGAACTTAATACCTAAAGGATGTTTGTATTAGTCAACGCAAAATAGTTGCGTGAACATGTGGTAGTTATAAAAAATAATACTTGTAATGCTATAAACATTATCATTAAATTATATTACAATTTTACTATACATAAAATATAAACATTAAATCTTCATTATAGCAAACTCGTTTTAAAACAAAATGTCTTTTACATTACTAAGCTAAGAGGAATTCAACAATAACGTCAGGTGTAGTCTGGTCGTGCGAAATCGGTGCCTAGACTGGCTACACTGTATTAACTACATAGCTTACTGACGAGTTTATCAGTTTATATTGCTTAGTTTATATAGCGCCGATGTAATATACAGGTTGAACACTTCATAAGCGTCAAATAACTGTGATACAGAAGATGTTCATATTTTGCGTGTAAGAGCACTTTAAATTATAGTATGAAAGAAAGTCCGAACAACATTAAATAACAGATAAATAAATATCATCATCATCAGTCCATTGCAGTTCAGTGCTGGACAGAGGTTTCAGGGGTTATGCCCATAATCCCCACGCTGGGCATGCGGGTTGGGGACCGCAGAGCACAACGTCTCGCAACGCCTACGCTGCTGCCCATAGGCGGCCAGTGCATGAAGGTATGCCGGTATACCGTGCCACTTCGCGATCTACTAGCGCCGAGTTTAGTCGCCTCTTACGAACTGGAGGGCATCAAAGGATCTTCCCCGAGCGGAGATTGTCTGTATACGAACATATATTATTATTGCCCGGCGCATCATGCAAGATATTGTGACTAAAACTTCCAACACGATGGCTGATCACTCACGACCAGTTATCGACTCGACGAAGAAGATTAAACTTTCAGCACCCAGGCTAGCGACAAGCCTCGCTAACCAATGAGCCAGTCAGTTACTAGAATATATACGTAATATGTATTAGTAGCCAGCAGAGTAGTTGTAGTAGAGTAGTATGTAGTAGTATTACAGTAGTATTACAATAGTATTACAATAGTATTACAGTAGTATTACAGTAGTATTACAATAGTATTACAATAGTATTACAGTAGTATTACAGTAGTATTACAGTAGTATTACAGTAGTATTACAGTAGTATTACAGTAGTATTACAGTAGTATTACAG
>DWTO01004411.1:0-11577 GCA_018244755.1 Jemadia pseudognetus
CTTCAGTAACACAATTAGCCAATAGATGGCGCTGTGCTAACAATTGACCGTGCTATCATTTGTTTCTAAATATTGTCATCTCCCATTCCTTCCATTCTAATCATTCGCATCAGTCCTACGCCATTCATACTTTTCTACGTAGAGATCAAAACACCTTATGTCATTCTGTCCAAATCACCTTTAGATGCATAATTATACCTTTAGATGCATAATTATACCTAAACATATCCTCATGCCAGGTCCCTTGCGGGGTAGGCAGATGGCACAGAGTGCAAATATCTCTATTCTTGTACACCTGTTTCGGCTCTGCCACATTCATCACTTTCTTCATACACGCACGCCGGTTTCGGCGACTTCTAACGTCATAGTTATACCTACACTAGTATAAATTTCATAGTCACTAAAACTTAAAAATCCAAATTTACATGACTACATAATTACATACATACGCAAATTATTTAGTATACGCTCTTATAAATAAGTTACATTAATACGCTTTTATAAAGAAAAAGCTTTTATAAATACAAATAGTAGGTAATAAAAAAAGTAACATTTTATTTGTACTCCTATTCTATTAAGTTTCGTAATGTTAAGTGATTAATAAAGGAAATATCAAATTGCGGACAAAATAGGAGGTACTAATGCTTTTGGGATCAAAATTGATAAAAAAAGCGTCGAGATGTTTATCATCGCACTGACATTTGCTGCTGACAACTACCGTCAATTTGGTTATAAATTATTAAGGACCTTTTAAATTTGACAGTGTCTTGTATTTTTGGATTTAAAATTGTGCAGTATAAATATAAATGGATTAAAATCGTCAAAATATTTCAATAGCCTCTTATGAGAGGCAAATAAACTGTGCCGGTGATGTTCTTTGATCATGTTATCATCTTTTAATACTGATCGATATGGAGTCAGTCTTTGCCCAAGGCGATAAAGGAATTGTATTAGAATGTTATCGTGCTAAGGAATTCTTATCATCGCTTGAACCGTATATGAACAAGAAAATAACAAAGAAAATACAGAAAGATGTGTATCGCGAAAGCGTTGGTTTAAACCCTCTATCACATGAAATGGCATCTGTTCATACAACTCCATTTAAATCATTACGTACAAAAGCTGACTCAATCGAAGAAAATCATATTACAAGAAAAAAGCGCAAAAAAGTTAAATTCAACATGTGTACTTGTGATGACAAAGTGATAGATGACAATTATAAACAAAAATACACACCTAAGAATTGGGAATCCATTACAAAATTATATGGAGATAATGATACTACTGAAATATGGATGGATACTAAAAACGGACCAGTAAAAATTCATAAAACGAAACTTCCCAATGCACTGTTACCTGACGATGTTATAGTTACAAATGTCGACGCAAATGATAACCAATATGGTAGGAAAAGCAAGCATAAGACTAGAGGAAAGTATAGCAAACAAGAAAAAAAGCTAAATATATCAGATGAAATCGAACTTCAAGCAACACGAACTTCACAAAATCATGATTATATCCCTTATGAAACTTCTTTACTCAACTCGTTAAGAAATGACAGAAAAAATCGAAAAGGACTAGTAGAAAATGTTAATTTTGAACTGAAACCAAAATCTAAAAGAACGCATCAAGACTATATCGACAAAGATCAAAAAATGAATAACTCCATTTACCGATCAATAACACCGACCGAAATAAAGTGTTCTAAAGGACCTTGTTTAGAAGCTGCAAAGAGGGAAATAAGAAGCTTTTTATGCAGATGTGATAATAAAAAAACACAACCGGAGTCAGAGACAACTGAATGCACAAATGTTACATGTAAATTATCTCGGAGTTCCATAGGATTCAATAGCGTTATAAAATTGAAAGACAAATTGTTAAGCTTATGTAATAAATATTCACAAAAATTTGTACATTCGAAGCCTTATAACAGCGAGTGTAAAGAAGGCAAGTGTAGAGAAGCTGCGAAAAGTCAGAATTATAATTTTAAATGTAAATGTGACAGAAATAATGTTGTTAACGAGTGTACTGAAGACATCTGCGGAAAATATACAAAGAAAAACAATAATAATAATAATAATGCACATTCAAAAACTGCGGACGACAGACTACCTAAGAAAAAATTAACGCAGTTAAAAAATGGTTCTACCAAGTTAGAAATATTACAATCCGCTTCAAACCAAAACATTAATACAGGCAATAAAATAACAGGACACGAAAGTGAACAAACTGGTGAGCCATTTTTTGAAGTTCAAGTTAATCCAAAAGATATGTGCCTGTTAAATCCCTTAGAAATCAAAGAATACTTGAAGAAATACGGAACACGTGGCAAGAACGAACTTAAATGTATTTGTCCTTCAAGGGGCATATTAAGAGCTGGAGAATTATGTTCATCGGGAGTTTGTAAAAAGGCATACAAAAATAGACAAACAAATTTTAATTGCTGGTGCGAAAAGAAGATAGTAGAATGCGGAGATTCTACATGCGACACCCAAACTTTAAGAAATATACGTAGGAAAAGAAAAAATTTAAAATATGCTAGTAATATAAATCGTAATAAACCATTACTAGAGGTGCAGTTAGATATGGACAAAATGTGCGTTGTGAACCCTAAGGAAATTCAAGAAAAAATGATCGATAATATTAATGCAGATGATATATGTTCCTACGGCATTTGCAGAGATGCTGCCTCAAAACGTAAAATTCCAATATACTGCAGGTGCATTGGTAAAAAAATGAATTTAGGCTTAACAGAATGTACAGAAGATACCTGCAAAAACCCTACTCGAAAGAAGCGGTCCAAGTTTTGTATATTTTGTACTCGTATTTGCAGTAAATCAGAAAATTGGTCTTCACAAAATAGGAACCGTCACGTAAACAGATCTAGAAGACGTTCAGTTTATGAAATAGGTCCAAATAAACTATGCAGAGGAAAGATATGTTCAAAGTCTGATAATTTACGAAATTATAATACACGATCAGATTATGTGAAGCAATTACCGAACTGTCACTGTAGAGAATGTAAGGATAATTTAAAACCTGAGTCGGTTTTGCCAACAGGTATTTAATATTACATTTTTAAATTTATGTGAACTAGTCTATATTAAGTTTGACGTAACATCACGCCTGTAATCCCCGAAGAGGTAGGCAGAAAAACTAGTACACTGTCACGTTTCATCAGTTACGTCAGCAGAGAAATGTAGTAACGTCCCACATTTCACGGTTACGTTTACGCCCCACGATGGAAACGGGGGTGAGCCTATTGTTAGTGTATAGTGACATCCGTATAGCGCCTGTTGCAGCTTCACTTTAATTACGGATGGACTTCTGCACGGAACAAAAATAAATGCTTTTTTATGACTTTAATATGCCAAAAAATGATTTAACTTTATTAATTCAGGTGATCGTCTAAATCAGAAGACAATTAAAAGAACCACGAATAAAAATGGAAATAATTATTCAAATGGAAATGTAAGTAATAATGAATTTGTTAATATGCGGTTGCAAACAGAAGAAATTAAGAAAGACGAAAAAGAACGCGTGACGTGTACTTGTACACATGCATGTGAGTGTCATATAAAGGACTTTAAAAGCGAAACTCAAAAATATAAGGATGAATATAAAGCTAGGAAAAAAAAACTACGAAATAAAATAATTAGTCAACGCCAATTTAAGAAAGATTTAAAACGCAGAGCAAAACTTGATAGGAAAAGAGAGAAACAGGCGGCGAAGTTAAGATTAAAAGAGATAAAACTAATGAGAAAAAAAATGGAAGATCAGCCAATGGACACGAATTTTTGTGCGGCATTTTTACTTGGAGTACTGAAAATTCTATTACAAACATTACTTCGTATACTTTCTATAATAGTGACAATAATAAAGGATCCCAAAGGAAGCTTCTGGTACATAAGAGATAGAGTTACAGACCCAGCAGGGACATTCAATAAAGTGAAAAAGTGGTTTGATGACGCGTTAGTATTAAAAAAGTTACAAATAGCAGAAACCGTTCGAGGATCTGATACACTGACAATCCTTGCAGATCATTTTCTGGATACTTCATTTTATCAATCTTTTGCCGATAAGGGTAGAACGAAAAAGGAACAGATGGATTTTGAAAGGAAAAATAAAGCAAGAAAGAGAAGAATAAGAAAACGCGAACAACAAGCCATTTCTAGTTGTCGCCATATGCTTTTGACCACATTACGGCAGACTCCTTGTTTATGGGTGTATCATATTTGTCCGAATTTCTATCCGCAGTGTTTGAGTCTGTTAGCGTTTATGCGAAACTTTAGTAATATACTAATGTTTCTAGCTGCGTTGTTGTGCTGGACACCTTGTATAGTTTCTATGGAGCTCTGTCGCGCCATATTGTGTTGTTTTTTCTGTACTCACTAATTTTAAGTCCTTGTGCTTACATTAAACTATATTTATTATTTATCTTACTTCGTTTTCTTTACCCATTTAAAGCTCTCGTTCTCTGTTCTTGCAGGCTAAACTGCATAACGATTAATATAATATTAAGAATATTATGCAGTCAATAGATTTTACGAAAACTCGAAGTAGAGTTTGCATAGCTTTCTTTAGTTAGGAATCCAGTTTTTTCAAATAGGTGCATTTGTAAAATAGTTAAATCTGATTTCCTGTTACAGAAAATACATGCGTGATCTTATGTAACTATATGTATACGTCAATATATTCTAAATGACAGGCTATTTAACTGCAAGGTTTTTATTATCTAATTCTGAATAAAGCAAATCCAAAACAAATACAATGCTAAAATACAAGGACACCAAACAGCGCATGCGCACAATACAAGAGCAATGTGCGTAAAATGTCGCCAAAAAGACAAGAAACTAGAATGAGATCGCGTGTTCTGCGCGCCGATAAATTCAGGGTACGTCCCGGGCCATGTGCTACTGGTATATTTTACAGTATTGGCTAGAAATTTATCATAATCAAATTTATTTTTTTGTTTCTTGTTGACTTTGTGTCGCATATAATTTCGGGATTTTTTACATACGTATTTCAGGCCATTTCTTATTGAATATAGAATGTTGTAACAGATATTCCTTTCTTTTCGGCGAGTATTTTTAAAATTTGATTTACGGTAACGATTATACTTATAACTCAAGCCGATACTTTTGTGAATGGATCTATCGGACTTATGTTTATGTGTGTTGAAATAAATCGGTTTTATTTTATTATAGTCCGGTGCAACTTTGTAATTACTGTAGTTTATTACTGATCTCTTTGCTAGCTTTTTGTTCTTGTGATCTTTATGATTCTTTTTTTTTGATTTCCCTTTGCTTTTTGCTTGACTGATATTTTCTAGCCAATCGCCCGATTCTTCTTTAATATGATGAATATCATGGCGTACATTATCATCTTTATAATAACATCGACATAAACTTCTTGTTCGATTTATTGGAAACTGTATACTACTTAGGTCTGATTTGATGCATTTGCAAAATGTAGAATCATGTCGTTTTTTCTTTAATTTACTTCTGGGGTTTGAACGAGCATGTTGGCGACGGTGAGAACGATCTCTTGTGGTACCGTCATTGTAATCTAATTTAGAACGACTATTACTGTTAAAATCCGACTTTACAGGTCTCAATTTCAATTCTTCTTCTTTATTTATGTACTTCTGTCGATCACCATAAATTTCGTTATAAAACTTATGAAAATTATTTACATTTTCCATTACATCAGAATTAAATAATTTGATATCCTTTGTAAGCTTCTTTGAATCGTGCTTTTCTACCACACTAGCGGAAGTGTGTTTCCGTCTGGATGATTTTGTTTCTTTCGAGTCTTTTTTATAAAATATATTTATATATTTGATTAACTTTTTGTTCCCGTGCGTAACGTCCTTCTGAACTTTCACAGATTTAGTCATTGAAGGAGGTCTCGTTTGAACCGATTTCGATCTGTTTTTAATCGTAGCTGTTTGTGTTTTATTATCCGCAACAAAGTTAGTCTTAGTACCAACTCCTTTACACACACAAGTTACTTTATTATATTGAGATTTTGCATTTCTCTTTTGGTTAACATAAGTGTTACGTATCATTGAACCTTTGTTCGACAAACTTGGTCCAGCATATTTTGTTTGCTGAAATTTGGATTTATTGGAAATTATGTCGGTAACGCTAATTTTGTTTGCGTTTTTCACGCTTTTAGTCTGTATTTTAATAACATAAGGAGAGTTTTCACATACACACGCATCTGTTTGTGTAACTTTATTATCAACATTTTGTGAAACACTTGAGGTGTTATCAACAGTGTTTTTCATGTCAACTAGTGTATTCTCACTGGGCATTTCTTGCAACGACTCTTTATCGATTTCTATTATATTACGCTGCGACGATATACTCTGATTCATTTCCTTTTCGTTTGTTCGATCCGTTTCGAAAAATTTCAAAACTGGTAATTCAATAAAACTTAAATCTTTTTCTATTTGATTCTCGTATATATTGTTACTTTTTATTTCAGAATAATGTTCATCCTGCATATTTAGATATTTTGCTTTGATCACATCAACTTCAATTATTTCATTCTGCGTCAGGTAGGATGCTGATAAAGTTTTCGTAGTCTTAACGGATGGACCGCTAGATAATTCTCTGTTCTTATATTTATTCTCATCATCAATATTCAGGCTTGCGTCGGCATCTTCGTCATTCACTGGTACATTACTGGTATTCTGAGATTGTTTCATTTTATCTATATATTGATTAAACTGATTACCTTTTGGTAAACATACGAACTTAAAAGCGACGGTGACTTTTTCCCAAAATGTTGGAAACTCTTCGGTATCACGTGGAACATCGCAAAAATCACTATTTACTGGATTCATTCTATTTTTACCACAACGACTTTATACAAAATCATGCACTGTATGTAGATGCAAATGTATTTTCTTTCAGAATAACTTCATGTTTGCGTTAATATATTAATTTTGTTATTCGAAATAAACATCGGTTGATTATAATGATTAATTAAGTCCAATTAAGTTCCTCACTGTAATCATCCCATTGAATAGTTTGAGTCAGAATTCCACGCTGTAGGCGGAAATACGGTCCTATATTATCTATCTTAACATATAATGTTTCCAGGAGAATTGTAATATTTCATACCATTATACTATTCTTGGATTTTTCTTTTGTTCAAAAGATATTTATTACCAAAAATCGCTTAATATAAAATACATTAGAACTAAAGCGCTAATCTTGCGACGGCTGTCAGTATTAGATATTATAGGTACTCTCTTGACATTCGAATAGACCATGAATATTAAGAATTAAATATTTATTATCTATAGTTTACAACACGATTACTTAAGAACTATCTTATATGGGGGACAAATTAAAAAATCGACGATTTTGAAGCAATAAAATATAACAGTTCATAAATTGGCTCTATTGGCGCTTGCGATCAAAGAAAATATGATGAGAATTTAGAAGTTGTAGATGGTATGACGTGTGCTGAGTAGAAGTTCTTAACATTTTCCATCACCACAATAAACGATGAAACTGCTGTGTACTAAACCTCAACTATTTAGATATTCCCAAGCAATTTAATAAATCGTCCCATCGTTATGGCGTTTTTTTTTCAAATTTTCACTTTGGCGATAGTAGCGCCACCAAATTAAACGCATTGTAACGACTATTTTCATCCACGAAGATAGCTCTCCTTTCCTCTACCTTCTATAACCATTAAGTTTATTATGCAATATTTTGTACAAATTATTTTTACCTAAGCATATGCTTACCACCATAGACACGCTGTTCCATTTTAATCGATCTTAAAAGAAATGTCCAATGCTCCGAATGATGGGCTCAAAAATGTAGAAAACATGTTATGTATGTTTATCAACAGCCTAATGTAATTCATCGTTAGTAACACAATTTCAACCAACAAACATCCCTTGCGGTCCAAACCAAACGTCGCCACAATGGTCCACTATTTTTTGTTCAATCGATTCCCTTACCTTATCGAGATCGTAACTATCATTTGCAATTTTAGTTGACATTCTGATATTTGTTAGCCTTACTTTTTGTATGACAATCCCATTAAATCAGACAAACATAATATGTAGGTATTCAATATAATTATTGCACATTTTTTTTTATTTAGTTATGAAAATTTAAAATAAAATACCATTACAAATTGCATACACGGTTTTACTAATGAGAAAAATAATCTTTTTTGAATCGTCAAGATATAAATGTGGAATTATCGTAACGGCTATTTTGTATTCCGCTACTCTGAAGTAAAATATTTATTAATATATTTTCGGTCGTATTTTTTAATAGGGCTTCTTCAATCGGTAACGTCTCTCTGCTTATGTTTTTATGTTCTTGCATGTTAAATGTTTCCGACACATTACTCACATGTTTATCAATGTTTGCATTCTTACTTAATATTTCACTATTCGGTTCGTCTGTTGCTATATAAGTTCCATCAAGAACTATTGTACTGTTATCAATGGAATCCCCTCCAATGAGGTTTTGTCTATCAAAGGAGTCATGTTCGTATGAATTCAAATGAGCTGAGTCACTAATTAGCCGCCAATCGTCAGCATCAGTCATATTACGCGACATATCTGTATTCAATCTAGCTACTTGAGATCTTGATTTGATAACATCATATAATTTTTCTCTATTCCTGATATACTTATGATAAAGATTACACGGGCTGTTTATTTCCAAACCTTCAAGAATATCTTCGAACCAATACGTGTACAAATATATAACGAGTACGACTAATATTGCTACAATGATCAACGTGCATCCACAACCGCTGCAGTATGTGTAGGGATAGCATCCGGAGGTGCTACATACGTTACAATTGTAATACTGGTGAACGCAAAAATACCCTAGACACATTGGCACCAGAGAAATGCATTGAAAACAAGTAGAAATATAGTTATGAATAGTATGCAACACCAGCCGTATCAAGTCTTCCACCGCGAACAGAATAGTCATGATAATTCTCGAAATCATTTGCAAGGTGCATATCACTGTTGTATATGCTATAAAACACATGTTTATAGCTTCAATTAGCTACATTTTTAGCATTTATTAAACGTTTTACAATTTTTTTGATTTAGTTTTTTTGTTTTTATAACCTTATCATTAAATATAATTTTTTGACATCGCAGCTAATGTCTGTACTTTCTGTCATGTCTTAAAATACACGTCTACTTATCAATCCGCTAACTTAAAGAATTTATCAGTTATACACTTTAACACTAGCAGCAGCCAAAACTATAATTGTAATGCTCCCATTTTTGTAACGTTATAGAATTATAGATCTCTTCCATTAAACACCATAAATGAACTTGGTTACCGCTGCTCATATTAAAATTTAATATTATGGATTTTTTTTGTTATTTCTTCTGTCAGCAAGAAAAAACCAAATTGTCAATTTCCTAGCTACATGTGCATATATTATGTGGTTATCTGACGTTTAATTATTGTCTTATTTTTATATTTATAGTATTTCAATAATGCCAAATGATGCAAAACTTTGAATCGGTTAATAAAACAAAACTAATATTCAAATAAAAAATAATAAACAGACGTCACAAGGTAACATTGATTTACACCTGGATTTGATGTTATTTATGTTCTTTTCAATTCTTCTATTAACAGATATGATAAACGTTCTTTTACAGAATAATTATTCAAAATGTGTCGAACAGTGCACGCGCTGTTATCAACCGGGATATGCGGGATTCAAATGCTCGTCCGGGTCTTTATGACCATCATTCTCATGATAGAGAATGTCATACGGATGGTCCTGCAGACGCTGTACAACTTCATATCCTTCATGCTCCAAATGGTGTCGCTGATCCCAATATGCGTGGTGTTCTTACTTACCGCGAGACTCAAGTGCTTCATGTGCGGAGGCGGAGGGCCCTGCCCCGTGAACAGGGGAGGTGCTTGCGACTGCATCATGTCAGCGTTAGCGATTATATTACTGTTCTTCATATTTAGAGCGACCGGTGTTCTCGACAAAATATTCTATAGCATCGGATACGCTAAGGCCGAACCGCCGGAGCCAGCGCGGTTCGTCCCAACGCCAGGCGATATCACAGAATGTTCCAGAAACGACACCGATTATACAGACTACACACAGTTCACTACAATAGAACAAATGAAAGACGATGAGCTGGTGTATGAAATAACAACTCTCATGGACATAGAAAGTACCGTCGTTCCTTCTCGTGATAGGCCGAACGTGAGAACTTCTATTTCCTATGGGACTAGTTCCAAAACATTCGCAACTTTGTTCCACAATTTGACAACCCCGACCATATTGTACCCGATGTTGTAAATGAAATAAAATCGTTTTGATTTATAGAAGCCTGAAAACGTCTTGTTTTTAGATAGGTAGGTATCCAACTGCTTTTATGTGTACGAACTTTATACCTATAGGTCTTTCTCAAAAAAATACGTTTTTATGTAAGGCCTATCTTTATCTTAACAATTTAATATGGTTATACGTAATTTAATAATGATTAAGTATTTTATACCTTTAGCCTTAAATTACCAGAAGAGTCAAAATATTATTAGACTATATTGGGTACATTTGTAATCAGTCCGTCAAAACTCATTTAATAATATGCGCCCACCTTACTTACGCATATCTATACGCTAAATAGGAAAATCAAACAAATTATTAATAACTTTTATTAAATATGCCACACGACAATAATTTAATATATAAGCTTGTAACATCAAGGAACAATTACGTCAAAATAGAAATAAACTTAGTGCACGGAGAAACATGGTATCATGTGGTCTTCTTTCCCCCTGGTGCTGTGCATGTGTTAGAGCAAGATGAATATATCATGAACACGATTACAGCTTGTAAGCCTGGCGCATCATCAGATCGAAGTAGCAATCGTTGTCAATAGATACGCTGATTCCGCTGTAGTAATTCAGGAACTCTTCAAAGGTAACCTGAAAAGACAAAAAAATATTCGTGTAAAATTCTATACAGCACTCGTAAATTAAAATGTATGTATATATATATTGTCACCAATCCCCCTAAAGAATTTTAATTAACAACGAACCATGTCTGAACTTCAATTAAGAAGCCTTTGAAATATTCAAAAGGCACAAATGTATCCGTGTTACGATTATTTACTTTAATTCTAACCAATTCACAAACCATCTCAGAAACATGTTTTTAGTCACTGGCAACGTCATTTATTTTGTATGACACCGAAAAAAAAACAAAATTCAAAGAATTTTTCATTTTCCTTAACGTCTGGTGAACAGCCACGTCAACAGTTAAAGGAAACATTAAGTGCACTAATTTATTATTTCGCTGATAGTTGAGATGAATTTAAGGATAGCAAAATTGCCCAGCAAGTCTCTATTGAATAATTGTATTTTCAAACCAGGTCCCTTACAGAGAGGGCAGAAGGCATCAAGTGCCAAAAATCTCGATCGTTACACAGATGTGCCAATCTTTTTTCCTTTCATTTGGATAAATTTTATAACAACTATGGTAAAATATGACGTCTCGTTTATAACAACTATGGTAAAATATGACGTCTCGTTTATA
>DWTO01004412.1:0-11577 GCA_018244755.1 Jemadia pseudognetus
CCTCTTTTTCATCTGCCTCTCTGAGGATAATCGTGTATAACGCTACACTGAATTCGTGGAGTTTATTAATATGAAAAATATTGGGCGCGCGCCTTTCTTTTCAGAGAAAGGTATCTTGTGGCGGTTAGGTAGGTGAAATGGTATTGTGTTGTGTGAGATGGAATGTATGTGTATTATGTATGTGAGTGGTTCTGTTGTAATTGGATCGTGTTTTGTTTTTGTATTTTACAGAATCATAAAATTTTAAGAACAACGTACATTTATTGCAATAATAAATAATGAATGCTCATTCGAAAAGATGGTATTACGACATAAATTTAGTGGACGAAGAAGATTAGTAATTTGTAGTTTATTAAAAAGTAATTCTAGACCATATATATATATTAAGTCATGTTTGTAAGGATAGATATATGGACATATTTATCTCTGAATACTCTCTGCTCACTCCGTATGTAAACTACTATGATGATATAATAATGATAAGAAAATGATACATGTGTAAGGTAAGCCCATATTTCGCCTATACTTGATAACGCCAGATGGTGTAATGGTTACAGTTGCAGGCGGCCGGCCCGGGTTCGAACCCAAACGCATGGTTCCACAGATGTTGCGCTTTATTAGCCATTATCTTCTAAGAACATGCGATAGCAATATTCATATTCCCCGTTCCAGTCCGTTTCTTCTGTGAGAATGGAGTATGTGGAAAATGAATTACATTTATTTTGTTACAATTTTTTTTTCAGTTAGATAATTTATCGTATCCAAAAAAAATTCGCTTAGGGTTGAGGAAAAATTTTTCTTTCCTATTTCTGTAAATTTAATTAATTAATTTTTTTATTTTACTGTAAAACGCTTAATGTTTTTGTTCTTCGTAATTATCTGGACAATGAAATATATTTTTATCTACTTCTCATATGTATCTGTCAAAATCTTGTCGTCGCTGTGATGAAAGCGGGTACACGTCCATATTGAAACAAATTAGAATTTCGTTCAACTCACATTACGCAAGGGACCATAAAATCGCCTATAATTTTTCATTAACGCCAAGATTAACGTCTCACGTCGTTGCGCTTACGTCAGCCCCACGTGGTAACGTCGCGCTGACGCAACGTGTAACTATTAATCGTAATCATTACTACGTTCACGCTTATCGTGCATTACAATATGTATTCATTACATATTTTAATGATAGGACTTATTTTACGCATATAAATGAATTTTCGTAACGACAACAGTGTGTGCATGTTAGATATTATTTAAAGGATTATAAACTTAATCTTAGAGGCCTATTTTTAATTTGAAGCATTTATAGTGTGTAGTGTGTGTATTGTGTCTATTGTGTGTAGTGTATTTAGTCTAAACCATTACTAGTCGGGCGACCTGATAGTGTAATAAAATGGTCTAGTCTATTTTCATATATTTTCTCATCGTTGCTTGGTACGTTAATGGACGTTATTACGTTACAAGTTACAAGTATACGTTTATATAAGTTACAAGTAGCTCCGGCATCCGTTCGGCGCTTGTTCGCTACTTCAATAACATTAAAAAAAACATGGCCGTCCGATCTGGCGACTCTACCCGTGCCCAAGGGCCGGCAGGCGTGAGGCATCTCAGGAATGTTAATCGCAGGGCCCCCGCCCGGTGCAGCCCGAGCCCAGGGCTGCTCTTCCTGTGTATTTAAAATCTGGGTCCGACGAAAAAATTAAATTCGTGATGTATGCAACAATTCAAAGGCCGTTAAGAATTTAAAAAAAATATATTTAAAATTTATATTTATGTATCTATCAAATGCGCATTCTTGTATTTATCTTATTTACACCCGTCTTTGTTACATTAATGATATTCAAGAAGCTTTGCCATATAACAATTTTTTAGTTATGTACCAACATGCTATATTATTACTAAAAGTTTTCATTTGCAATCGTTAGTTTAAACCGTGCGTGTGGCAGCCCTACGGCGGCCGAGTAAAAAACGAAGACTCGAATTTCGGACGCGCTGTTATCTAGGTACCTTTATCCTTTGTTTCAGTTCAATTTATTTTACAAAAGCACATTGAATGGGCTGTCCGCGGCACTTGCCCGGCCAGCTATGTATATGGCCGCTATAACCTAATCAAGCACCATTCATAAATGTGTGAATTTCGCTAAAATGTTCTCAAATTGATATTCCCACGGCGAAAATATAGTCCCCGTCGTAAAATTTAACGGACGGATTGGATCTCACCAATTGGCGAAATATCGCCTTTAATAGCACGCACATCCGATATTATTATTTCATTAATTTGCACATAAATTAGCTAATTGTGAAATGTTTGCTGTTTATTGATGTGAAATCAACATATTTATTTACTTTTACACCTAACAGTTCTATTGAAGAATTTTCATAGTCATATAAAATCGTATTGTTTATAAGTAACCCGATTTCTATCGAAAATTACGTTGATTTAATATTCGATTGCCAAATACCCTATATTAATACCGTAAACAAATCTAGTTTGCTACTGAGTTAGCTTTCATATGTAGGGCTATGAACCTATTGTGCAGATAGAGGCCTCATAAACGGAAGGGCTTAAGGGCATTACGTAACTGATTAGAGTATAAAACAAAGCAACCAGTACATGAAGATTTCCTCTCGTTGGTCGTATCCAGCAGATAGGCGAAGAGGAGAAAAAAAAACATAAAATTAGTTCCGTGGACCTGTAGGAGAGAGTGAGACGGACTGGGCGGCAACTGACGGTGAGTTGGAGAGGGACGGGAGATCGGAGTGAGTCGAAAACTAACCGGTCCCGGGGAGGCAGATGCGCTTCTTGAAACCCCCACGGCAAACTAGCAGATTTGAACAATAAGAAAATAATTATTATAATTATTTAGGGAGATGTATGAAGAAAAAAGACGTCAGCTCTGCATGGATTCAGATATTAGGCATTCGATGATCTCTGCTTACCGCCTAAGGCAGTTGGCGTGACGATAATTTATAATAATAATTATTTAGGTACATAGAACGAATGTTGTACATGATAAAGTAGTGATTAAAACTCTAAATCGCCATTTAAATCATTTTCGTTTGATTCATACTTATGAACTTGGTTAATAATTAACTATTAATATGTACCACTACGCCTAATATTTAGACATATTGTATATTTTTTTGTATGTATGAAAGATGTATTCTGACCCCCATTTTCGCTCAGCAAAACATCAATTAAAATCATGACGAACGCACTTTTTAAAATATACCACGGCATTCAAACGTTATGATATTATTAATTATTTACATTTTAGATCGACAACAGATGCCACTGGTCGTTTAAATTCCACTCAAGTCGCCGCGAACGTGAAACTTATTGATTGCAAATGCCTCGAGTTATTATCCACTTCACCTGAATTTTTGCCGGCGTTTCATCGCAAAAACACACACACACATAGTATGCCATTAGCCGTAGGTACATACCAGCGAGCGGAATGTAGGCACAGCGCCAAATTACCTGTCTGCTTGCACACCCACTCGTCACTCGCCGATGTTATGAATTAAATTACATATTTGGAAGTCGGTGAATTGTTTTTAAAATGTTGCCTCCTGCGAGCGTAATGCGCTGGTGGACGCCAGACGGCACTTATTAAGAGCTTGACATGGTATGCGAATATTTGCTACCTGCTTTTTATTAGGACTTAATTATTAGTCTGGTCGCTACCAACGTGCCCGCTGTGCACATGCACAGAGCCGCGGGTTGGTTGAGGTAAATATGTACTGTAATGTTTCGAAATAAGCCGCTGTTGTTTAATTGTAGTGTACGCTTCTTCTATATAAAGTTTCGTTCTGTGTGAGCTGTTCTCATGACAGTTACTATGGTTATGGTTTCAGATGAGACGTTTATATGTCGTGGTGTTTATAAGAATTAGCATAGTCACCTCGGCGGTGACGCGCCTCTGTTTACTTGTCAGCGCGGAAAAAATAATGAATCGTCGGCCTGCACATGTGTGGCTTAGGAATTATGCGGTTTGTTAACAAGAAAAAATGGCAGCCATCCCGCGTCTGGAGGCTCGGCTCGCGTGAGAAGAGGCTCAGCTCGGATCGAGTTTTATTCGCTGAAAAATTAGGCAACGTGCACGCGGTCTTTTCGGATTATGTCGCGGCTCTGCCCGCGCGAACTTGTCGTCCCATCAGCCACCTCTCATTCAAATTCGCGGGACATTGCATCGCAAAGTTAATTCAATATGAGATAACCGTTTTATCAGTCGAGTACTTACAGGGCGTAGGTACGAAGTCGGACTGGGACCAGATTGCAAATGCGTGTAAAGGAATTCCGGAACAAAAATGCGCGCGTCTACCTGCACAGTCGCACCCGCCAGACGCGCCCCCCGCGCGCCCCCCGCGCGCCCCTTGCATTCCGACATTAAACCGCGTAAATTGATTACGTGGAAAATCTGAGAAAATCGCGAACTAACTGCAGCCGTAGCCGTAACCGCCGTCGTCGCGCCGCCACATGCGAAATTGTCAACTTTTTTGCATTCCACGCCGCCGACGCGGCCGCAGGCGGCCCCGTCCGCCGATGTAGCGATAGTAACAATTGTTTATTGCCGTGTAATTAGCCGCGTCACGGAGTTCCTCTGGACGTTTCGGTCTCGCAAAATGTCTTTTGATTCGTTCAATTCCGAAATAAAAATGTAAATAGACCGCTGGAATCCAAGATTCGGTGAATGATTCGCGCGCGGAGGACACGGGACGAGGTCACGAGGGTCCGTTACGGCGTCGGGCCGGGCGGACACCTCGCCGGGCGCACGTTTCGTCGAACTTATTACGACAGATGGCCGCGGCCCGGGAGGCGGGAGCGGCCGCGGACGCCGGCCCTTCGGAGAGATCGACCTCCGAAATGCGCCCGAGATTGCATTCTTTCGGCGGCGCGGGCGCATTCCACTGCGCGCCATCCGAGCTCCGCGCGCCCGCGCCAGTCGACGCGCGCCCTTTTGGGGGTTAAGATGTGTCCGTTGCGGCGGGCGCTCACGATGTGGTCCCAGCCGCCTCCCCCCGAGCCGGAGCTCGAGCCGACCTTCCGTGCCCGCGCTGCTTCCGCGGATGCGCATACCTGGTGCAGGGGCTGCTTCGGCGCCCGTCAGCTAGCTAGGATGGTTCGCAGCGAGCCTAGAGAGTACTGTGTTAGGGTAGATCCTACGTCTGCTACGCCGCCCGGTCTGTGCGTGCGCGATGAACCTCAATATCAAAATCTGGAAGAGCTGCGCAAACGGCCGGAGTACGCGAACTTAGACGAGATTAGTCGCGAGTTCGGTTACCGCTTGTGCCCTGAGGGGCAGAACTTGGAGGACGAGGCTATTTACGAGAATATACTGTCAGTGCGTCAGATACGTTCCGCGGAAGTGCGTTTAGTGCCGGTGTCTGAAGTGGCGTACTACGAAGGCCAAGGTTACGTGGCGACGCAGGTGCTAAGCAGAAACGGCACGTTCCCGCAGTGCCCGCCGCATACATGGAGCCGCCTGCAACACGCCGGCAGGATGACTGGATCACTTCGTCTCTTCACTGTAAATACCTTGAATTCTTTTCTTTAATCGAAGCTCATCTATTTTAAGCTAAATATTTAGATTTTAAATCGTCTGAAGCTCAACCCGTCGGTAAATGTATTCCCGTTGGCAACTGGCTGGACACAGTACAACGCTGTGGCGAGTTTCGTTCGTTACTATATGATTTTACATTTTGATTTGATCGCGCAAACAGGATATGTCCGTGAGATGTGATGTGGTCGCTTTTTGTACACATTCCGCGCAAAAAGTCGTTGCTCACTGTAATACTGAATTTATGTGTCGAGCAAAAAACTAACCCACGGAATTCTTCTCTAATGACTTGTTAATTTTGGTAGTGACTTGATAAATTTCGTACAGAGTCGTGAAATAATTTGACCCCACCATTGGTTTGGTTTATTGTTATTATATCAACACTCCAGGTCCCTCACAGGGTTGGCGGCAAAGCACCGGGAGCCAAATTTTTTATTTCGTTTTTAAAAATTATTTGGTTTATGTTTGTTGCTGATTAATTGTATATGTATGTATTTAGTTTGTCGTCATGGCGTTTCAGTTTTGTGGGTGCTGCTGTGTTCATAATATTCATGTTTCTAAACGTAGTGAAAACAAAATTTCTGTAATGATTTTTTTGTTTTATACGTAATTGTAACATGAACATTTTTATGCGTATGGTTCTTATATAACGGTGCATGCTTATAGAATCTTATAAATAAAAATATTGATGTATCTAATATTAAAGTATTGGACGTATAAATTTTTATAGCTTTTTAGCCAAAACGATTAATGTGTATGAGCATTCCGTATATCGGTTGTTTCAGGATCGACCATTGAAGGTACTGTGACCACTTTTAGGCTGCGGTCTAGATGTTAGGCACTCAGAAGTGGTACCTAATATCTATTCACCTGGCACATTGCATTCAAACTTAATACATAATAAAATGAGTCCCAATTAAAGATGAAACTCCTAATACTATTGCAAATTCAACTCGTCGATTAAATTTGATTACAATGAAACATATAACGAATATTATAATAAGTAAAATTTTTATGAGGCTTGATTACTGACGAGATTTGCGAAACTTCTACTTAAAATGTATTCAGTTTTCTAGAATGTTCTAAAGTAGATTATAGCATAATAATACCGCATCGTTAATTCTTCAGCAATCTCGCTCAATGCCGTGCATTTTTGGTGCGAAAATTATGTTTATTTTCGCATGTGTTATTCCTTGTAAATAACAATTTGCCGTACAAATATCAAATCCTCGTCGCGCTTCACAGTTACATATTAGAAGTTGTTTTAAACACTTTTAATGCTCGTCCCAAACGTGCTTTGGAATCAATTTTTTTTGCCCGCTTCTAAAATTATTTTATCGTTTCTCTGAGAATGACCATGCGTACGGTATTTTTATCTTGTTTTCTCATATTTTCTAAGCTTTTCTAATGTTCAATTCTAGTGTTTTTTTATTAATCGTTATATTTGGTAAATTGTTATGGAATTTTGTTTCTTGAATAAACTTTATGGCATCATAATAGGGATGTAAATTAATATTAAGAAGATCGATAGGTAATTGTATTGAAAGAAAATTACATTATTTAACGTTACAAAAACGAATATGCTTTATTAGGTTGAAAATTTTTCCGCGCCACGGACATTCCACTATAATTAGGGAACCTAATAATATCAAACCGTTTATAATAATATCCGATCATTAAAAAGTTGTATGTAATTTATTTAATTACATAGCAACAGTTACTAGCAAAAAAATTGTTGATAGTCAAGGGTCAGTAAAACGAAAATTAAATGTAAAAACCAATAAAAACATCTGCATCATACATATTTACGTTATCGACGCATTACGATATTTTGATTTCAACTGTACTATACGTTTTTCTTTTTTGTAATACATACATTCATCATTAACTTGAGAAATTCCACACTGCGTAATATTTCCTGGTAATATTGATCTCTTGAAATATGTGTTTTTTTACTAACAGCAAGTGATATGTGCTATACAATATGTAGAGATAAGGAAATAGCTTTATTGTAGAGCACGTAATTTAGAGTTACTACTTTTTAATTAGATTCTAGAGAATGTTATATTTTCAGTTCATATATCACGTAGCGTGTACGTAATGTACGTATGTAAAGTGGGGATGGGTGATAACAATTCAAATAAACATAATATTGATATGAAGTCAGTTGTCCCTTCAGCTTTTCTTTGTAATTATGAATGAAGTACTATCAGGGATTAAACTTTTATCATATAGTACTTGCATACATATCTTCACGCCAGGTCCCTTATGGGGAAGGCATAGGGCACCGAGACTTACGTGAACCAGTTGAACAAACATGTTTGACATCAACTTAGGCACAAACATATATACAAAGCAGTAGCCCGACAGTACAAAATACTGGAAAAGGTAAAAAAGGGCGCAAGTACACATTTTTTGGGGCTGGAAATACTATGACCATGTTTACATACATGATTAAATTATATACAGGTATAACTCACGTGTTTTTTCACAATATCCCTACTAGTTTGGTTCCTATACGAGGTCCTGCTTTTCCAACTTCCGCTGATCGCAGCGAGGTCGCGTTAGTGACCGTGCTATAACAGTAAAATACCATGTATTTTGAGTTTCTTATCGTGCATTTTATTTATGTAGTTGTTGGAACAAAATATAGAGACTGGAATCTTTGTGGAAGATTGTTGTTGGGTATAACCGTGACAATATTCCCTAAGAGCAACATATTATGAAATTTTATCGTGAAAATTTTTTTTCCGTTTCGTTGTTACTGAAATTGTTAATAAATTAATGTCAAAAATTGCTGTTTCTTTAGTTTAGCTATGCAGAGCAGAGTGTGCCGAGACCTTCTCAGATGTATTTTAATTGTACATAGAAATATTTGTATTGTCGAAATCAGTGACGTAATGCCTTTAACTGGGAGGAATGCAAAATACTTAGATCAGCAAGGTCGCGGGTTGCATCATATACCAAAAAGATAACACGAACGAAAAATGTAATACGCTAAGAATTTACAATAAGCGTTATAATATTCGGAGGAAGCGTAATAATTATGTAGCACAAATCAACAAGTAATCATGGCGAAGACATTTTATTCTCCCTCAAAATAGTATTGAAGTTGACGTATGTTAAAAGCAGTTTCTGCCTATGGAAGTTTCCTTGTACTATTTTATTATGAGTACTTTATTTAGCCTCTGGGCCATGTAACGTCGAGAGTAAATCCTGATTGTTATATACATATATAACGTTTCAGCAGAGCCTCAATCAACGCTTAGATATGTATACAGGTAAATAATTATGTTATAGGTAAGCAGTTAGTAGCGTCGTAGGAAATTAGCTTGACTGTTTTTATAATTATGTTCCGCGATCGGTATGTTCCTATGAGGTGTGCTGATTAGATTTCCATTACTCGTAATGAGGACGTTAAAATGCCTATTTATTGACCGTTAATACTCGTAGTGCGAAAATGTGCGGATTAAAATACGTATATATTTAGTAAGGTGAGAAATTAGAATAGATAAGTCACTTGAGTTAGTTAAACTCAGGATTACTTAATCAAGCAGTACAGAAACTTTGCAAAAAGTTTTAGTATGTTGTGACGAGAACGCCGATAACTTTTTATCGTCTTGATTTAATCATCTTAAATTACGGAACTATATCATCATACGATATAGTTTAAGCTAATCGCGATTTAATTTTTTAGAAGCTTTATAGGATATCTCGTATAGATGATAAACAGTCAGGTACTTATGTAAACCCATTTCAGTTATTCAGTCATTTAAATTATTATCCTATAATTTATAAACCCTTAGGCAAATTTATTACCAAATACGGAACGAATTATTTATTTTAGCACATTTTCAGTATTATCATCTTCACATTAAGTCTCAAAAAACGATGAATGTTTATGATAAAATATATATCTTTGCATATTGATTATACATTTGAATATGGATCCTTGCTATTATTTTCTATGACACTTAGATTTTTATATATAAAATTTTAATATATTTTCTCCCCTCTTTGCAGGCAAAGCGGGAGATGTACGACGTGAAGAAGCAGAGGCTGTGTTTAGCTCAAGATGAATACAAGCATCTTAACAACGCTCTGTCCACTCTCGCTGCGTCACGGACGAGTCGTGAGTGTATTATGTTTTATTACTATATAATTGCTATTGTTAATATTTAAATTAGTGATGGCAGTAGTTAAAAAAAGCTAAAGAAAATCAAGGTTCAGATCTCGTTTATATTAACGTTGAAGTGCTTAGTGTAGTTAAAAATGTATTGCGCCGAGTTATTTTCTAAACGATAGATATTTTTTCAAATGCTATTTATTATCTTAGGTGTTTAAAATGTATGGCACTTGGTTATTTTTATGTTTATGTTAGATAAATTTGAAACCTTTCTTTGACCTATAAACGTGATATCATTTTTGTATAATTCATTAGTCAATCTTTTATCTGTATACTGAGTGCTGCAAACCAAATTAGAAGTACCTTTTGTTGAAATTATTGTTAATGTGCATAAAATGTTATTTATAACATCAATAAACAAAACTATTAAATAAAATATTTAAATAATTGTAATTTGTGTAGTAAGATAAACACGGATCAAGATTAACCTGGCCTTGCACTGCCGTGCGCTCCGCTTAAGAGATTACTAAAACTCCCATGTCACAACACATTATGCAAATCATAATACTTACGAGTTGAATACGTACCAGTGGATTACTGGTCCAATCAAATATAATAAGCTCCTCCGGTTAAAAATAAAGTCATTTGATTATAAATAACCGAATAACTAAATAACTGAATAACCAATATCATCTTGAGTACCTAAGTACAGTGCGGCCTATTTGCAAATAAAATGCCGTGTGTTAATTAAAATTTATAATCTTGTCCACGCCGGCCCCAAGTGTACGTAGGCTATTGGAGTTAAACGAACGGCTTAGTGTATCTCTGTATCAGCCTTAACGTATACAAACATATGCAGTTCAGATTTAAATGCTAAATGCCAATAGAACACTTTATGAGATTTTTTTTGCAATTATTCCTTGTTTAATTTTGTTTGTTTCCCACGAACTATAAATTGTAAAGCTGTTCACGCTTGTGTTGTAATATTGCTTAGATTTATCTATAAGTAATTTTTATTTGTGATAGGTAAATACAATTGTTGGTTGAATGGTTATAATAAAAGATCAAGTTCCACTGTTACCTATATTCACTAATAAATCATTATTGTTACTAAAATCAGGGGTGGTGTTGTAACCACAATGTAATTTTATTAAGATTACAGAACGATTATGAATTGATATCAAGATTTACAGATTAAGATTAACTGTTATCAATTTTGTGTCTATATTACTTGCGTTGCGTTGCCTTATTTTCATTTTGAGTTTCGACCGAGTAGAATTTGGATTATATTGATATCAAGACAATTTTGAACAAATTTGAAATTGCAGTTACATTCAAAAAATATTTTTTTTCGAACGCAGTTCATATTTGACTCTTCTGAGAATATACTTATATTAATATGAAATCATTTCAATCACAATCGCACGTTATTCGCGCAGTATGCTCATCAACGACGTCGATCACGACGACGTCGACGACGTCACGACACGACCCCGAGTTGCTGCGGGCCGAGGTGACGCAGGCGCGGGGCCGCGTGGCGCAGCTGAGGAAGGAGCTGCGGCAGGCCAGGGCCGAAGTGGCCAGTGCCAGGCGCGGAGTGGACACTCTTGCTGAGTGAGTTTATACAATATAAGTCTCAATTTCTATCAGACAAGATCATTGTCATCTTTGAGGTGGAAACTTGGTGATGTGGTTAATGTTTCGTTCCAAATTGTATGACGCGAGTTATAATATAACGATTATGTGGGTTTAGAGTAGCATAGACAATTTGTAATAGAATGTGTTCTGCGAGTGTCATCTTTATTGAATTTTAATTTGATATTCGTGTTAATTTCGTCCCTTTCCAAATATAGGTACAAATTTATATGTTTTGCTTTCAGAGTCGAA
>DWTO01004413.1:0-11576 GCA_018244755.1 Jemadia pseudognetus
CGCATCTCGCCCTCCCAGCGCGACGTCGCGCGTACCTTCCTCTGACGCGCCCCGACCCGACGCATGGACCAATTTTGTACTTCTGTTAATGTCTAAATTGACACGTCCTCGGTCTTTCGAGCGGGTCACCTAGCCCCTCGTGCAGAGTCCATTTGTAATACGATTTCGTGAAGTATCCCTAGTAAGTTACACTAGAAAATGTCCAAGATTGGGTCGAAAGAAATGGACTTGGAGCCGTTTGAAAATATTTGCATGATTAGTATACCTGTTGTGAAATTAATATAATGAGTGTTTGGAAACGCAATAATTGGCGGGTGAATTGTTGGGTGCTTTAATTTTTTTGTAGTTTACAGGAAGAAGCCATTTTTACATGATTACGTATAAATTATTTGTAATGGGTGTACAATAGCGCTGTCTGACGATATCACTCAAGTTCTTCATCATTTTATTAATTAATCATACACCTGGGTGAACATTTTGAATTACCTAATGATAATGTTAATTTTAAATCTCAGCTACAGAAAGAAGTTTATAAGACTGAGACAGTACGTAATATCGTGAACTGTATTTCCAGAAGAGAGTAAACGAATAACGCTTTCTACCCGTCCTTGCTCCTTGCCTTTACATGTAGCTAGGTAATATCTGTATCACTTCGATCAAAATCAATTTGACATGCTCCTTGTGGACGTGCGTTTATGGACATCATTTGACATAACATTCACATCCCATAGCCGTCAACTTGCGTATTTATTATACAATAAATTAACAGCTTTTAAAAACGTAAAAGCGTATATTGAATCCAAAATTATTTGTTTATACAACGCTTCTTAGAACACTTTTAAATGTTACTATTCAAATAAACAAGAATCCCTTGTTATAATTATCGTTAATTCATTAGTGCTTACTGTTTTGTCGTTCATGATATTAATATGCAAAAAGTGAAAAGTTTTAGATTAGGTAGCTACTAATGTTGATGGCAAATATCACCTTTGAAATATTATTAAAATAAAAACTTCTGCTGGAGTTGCTATTCACCATGTAAAAAATCTGCTTTCGTAATTTAGCGTGGTCGCTGTGCCTAAACAACGACTAATTATATTTAAATTGTTAATATAAATTATGATTATTTATGTCGGGAAAAGCACAAACGAACAAAGTTCAATTGTTTAATATTTTTTTTCACTTATATAAAAAATAATATGTTCAACCTGATAGCTCAAATTTTAACTTTAAATTTTTAATTGTACGACCTAGTTACGAACGTTATAGGTAAGATATTATGCCAATATATCAATTTAAGCAATAAGAACACACCTAGAATATCTAAGGACGTTGGCTTTATAAAAACAACACATTGCCGCAAATATTTTTCGTAATGAACGGGTATAAATTTTAAAGAACATTTGAACTGAAAATCGTTGCACAAAAAAAGAATGTTCGATTATAAATTACGAAATTAGAGGTGCATTTTATTAATTTGTATTACCGGTAATATTGTTTAATTTAATGATATAATCTCTAATTTCATTTATCTGTAAATAATAGCCAGAAAAATAATACATTTTCTTGATTTTTTGTTTACAGGATCTAATTAAACAAACAATTTCAATGAAATTGTTTACTGACTAAAACATATGCCCAATATTTAGACAATACGTACCCTAAGTAAAGATATTTTCATGTATAACGATCGCAGTGTAATGTACTAAGTAAATTTGAAAAGAAAATTTTTCACAATCTTTTAACGCAACAACACAGACTCGTTATTGGTTTGTTGTCTCTTGTTAATTTTAATTATTAAAACGTAACAAAATATTAATTATATATTTTGGAAAACACGAAACATATTCACGCTTTATTACGAATGGAAGATGTAGATCCATCGTTACAGGTACTTGTCAGTTTGTTATTAAATTTTCCGATATCTTTATCTTTAGTCTTTATCGTTTAAAATTAGCTACAATCACCTTACATGGTTCATTTTTATACAAAGCGGAGCTCTCAACGAAACCGCGTACACTTTGCCTAATATATACCCGTGCCTTTAATATTAATTGATTCACGAAAGTGTAAAGCACAATTTTATTAATTAATGTAGCTATGTTTACCCTTTTCCTTGAATCATACATCAGTAACCATCTCCACAGATTATATATCAGTTGAAAGATCAACAGATTATATAGCTCTAAAATATTAAAAAACAGTTCTGTATGTCGGAATAATAGAGCTACATAAAAAAATAGAGAAAAAAACTGGTACTTTCATTTCATACGCGTTGCATTGTATAGTGCATTTTTAAGTAGGTAGATTTAGGTTCGTAAGACGGTCAATTGCGAGACGTAGGTAGTATGTACACTTATCAAATCTCTATGTAATAAATAATGTTCGTTGCTTTGCTATAAATTATTACTATAATATACGCCGAGCACATCTAGATGTTTGCTTTAGTAGAGTTAGATTTTCATAATAATTATACATTACCTATTATAAAGTGAATTTATCAATACCGAAGCAACAAATTCAGACGTCTGAACATTTCTATTTGTTTTCAATTCATTAGTAAATATAAGAAAAAAAACGCTTCTTATAAAATTAACGGCACTTAGATAAATAAGAACGCATTGTGTTAATGATATAGTAATACAGTAAGTAGATTTTCATCATCCTTTATTTATTACGCATCCTTGTAACAAAAATGTATGGCAATCTTTCCGACCATTATAGCCAGTATGACATTCTAGAAATTTCTCGAACCTCGAACCTAATAAATATGTATTTATTATCTAAAAAACTGTATGGGACTCTAGATTGTTCGAAATATAACAAATACACGTACTTATAAAACCACATGAGGAAAAATTTAATATGAACACAATTTACCAATCTTATCAAAATGTATGTATCTACAATGATCCTATGAAAATTGAAACGATGAATCGTTTTAAATCACCAATAAATACAATTAGCAGTCTCGTGTCATTGTTCCTTCACTCCCTATCTTACAATACGAAAGAAACGAAGTATAATTAAAATATCAATGTAAACAAAGTAATGTTCTTACGAAGATAATAAATACCGTAGGTATTACTGATAAGCGAATATCTAGTGCAATAAACGAACGAACGTCAATAACGATTTGTCGAAAACGTACATTAAACAAAGGCGAAGTGTTTAATAAACAAAGCCTCAGTAATAATAACACATCTACACTTTGTATCAACACTCCAAAACTTATCTATTTTTTGTCAATTTTTGTTGTACCTATATGTATTTGTAATTTTACCTGCAACGTAAAATAATTTTTTACAACTCTCTTAATCACAGGGTGTATTTGAGTTTTTTTACATTTAAATAATAGACATAGTGCATAACACACATCCTAGTCGTAATTAGTCAAGCCCTCAGCATAAAGGTTACATTATTGTAGTTCTTGTAAGGATACCGATATGCTTAGACTGTTGGCTTGCACTTAATAATCATAACTGTATAATAAGGTCTGTTATTTAATGTATCATTATGCATACTGTTAAGTTTATTACCAGCTAATGTCAACTGAACAGCTTATTACATTTTTGTATAGGCAACCGATAATCATAATGAAACGAATTAACATTGACGGAATCGTATTTTTTAAATTTCGAATAACTATTATTCGTTCATACTTAATACTTATTCAGTATCATAGTTGTTTGCGACGTCTCTGGAAAAATGTTGTATTTTAATCATTGTTTGATAGTAATGAAATCAATTGAATAGTTTTTAAATATATAAAATACCTACCCAAATTTTATTTATTCCATGCATTTGTCAGAGTACACATTTTCAAAATGTTTTTTATTGTTAGAATTGTTACTTAAAACATAGACGGGCATGTACATCGATAATATGACGTACTTATGAAATGCATTATAATAAACAACCTACTGGTGTAATGGGGTTGTGGCGTGCAAAATTCATTTAATAATAAAAACAAAATGAGAAAATTCAAATGATTGCGTCTTGACAAATACGCAGAAAAAAAATCCTTTTCGCGCTCTTTCCTCGCCTTGCCCGCTGCATTCCTATTTTGCTTGACGTAAGTAAATTTGGTTTACCACGTGTACACAACCTCAATATTGCAGTAAAACTAAAAATCATACTGATCGTATTAACGCGAAGTAAAGCTTAATATTATAAGACTAAGTACTTACATACCTACGCGTTATCTTTACGAACAAATTGTGTTTTACCATAATTATTTTCACGAATGCAAGATGGTATGGCCGATATTGAATTATATGTAATTAAGTGTGGGTATGTACGTAAGTTACCACTACGGTTAAGTATATACTTAAAACCCTAGCATAAGTCACCATCTTGTGAAAAGTTGTTTGCTTCATTGTTGCCTTGAAATTTTTCAATCACAAAACAAACCGGTTGTTTCTGCTATGAATAATCTCACTATTATATTGTACTAGAGTATTATATTGATAAGTTTAGTATTTTATATTTCGAAAAACATAAAAAGACGCAAGGTTATAGCGTGCATAATATAATAATAATAATAATTAGTAATTTTGTCTGTGATCGAAATTTTATATTGTTAAGCTGAAAGTAAGCGCACGTAACTACAAGCATAACGAAAACGTTACAGCTTATTCATTCTGTAATTTGCCAGATAAATATTATGTTCGGGCTGGTTACAGTCACTTGTTTAATTTCAAAAAAAATCCTATAGATATTACTACTTTTGCTCACCTATCGAAAGAGTATTTTTGACAGATAAATGAGAATTTAAGCTTTAATTTAATTAGTTTTTCATTTTTGGTCACATTCAACGTATTTTTTTATATGAAATCTAATAGAATAAATTTAGTAGGGGCCTGTGTTTCTTGAATACGAACGAAACAGGACAAGATTACTTTGTGGTTTGCTTTATATAACTATTTTTGATCAACATTTAAACATATCATTTATCAAAATAATATTTTCATTGTGTAAAACTGTATCTACCTAACTCAAAATCTATTTAACACAATTTTTAAATACATCGACGAAAAAGTTGACGATTTATACTGTATAGCGCGTGCATATTTAAACATGGACAGAAAATGTTGCCAGTGTCATATATAACTAAAATAAAAATTTGCAAAATCTTTTGATCACGGCCGGTTACAGAATGGATAAACATAAAATATAAATTATTATACATATTATATTTAATATCCTTTAAGTTTTCATTTGATATCTAACTACTTTTGCTGTTTTCGTTTTGTTACTCAAAACAATATTTAATGCATGTTGCGTGTGACATGCTGTGCTGGAGGACTCAGCTTTTAAACAGACGCATCAATAATGGCTAAAATAACATTAAAATCATCACCCCATCACCAAGTTGTCACGGATAACGAACTGGAGTAGGTGGCACAGCTACGAATAACGTTTTGGGATCTAGAAACTGTTATATGTACAACCAACCGCAATTGATGTTACTTAGTGGATAGAGGCGCTCACTGGATAACGGGGACTACTATTTAAAGCGTTGTCATTATTATTTAAATTATTTTGAACGTAGTCTTACCCCTGTTAAAACATGTTTCAGATGTCGCTTGCTTCTCTGGTCGATACCATTAGTGATTTTACGAATGTATCTAGATATTAAAATGTAACAACGGTTTTTTTTAGTGCAACCCACGATTTAATTTTCAAAATGACCGGATGTAAATTAGCTTTTTGAATACGTAAAATTATGCTTGTGTTCTTTGGACGAATTGTACATCATGCTAATCCCATGTTATGTGAACTTAAGTCATATTTAATAAACGGTGCACTTTATTAGCCATATATAGTTAAGTGAAACTTTGCATTAATTGAACAGAGTAAAATTCTCGTTGAGTACCTAAATAAGTTCAGTGAAAATAAAATATCACGCACATGCGACCTTGTTGTTTTATTTCAAATTGTCTACAGATTTCAGATGTAATTATTCTGATATTGGAAGAATGTCACCTACGGTTAATATGTATGCCCTATATTTACACGTTAATAAGTGTACTACTTAGGTCCTTTTTTCGATCCTTTTTACCATACCACTCTACTCTACTACTTCCATATTATAAAAAAAAGTATCCTTTCAGGTATAAGAGAGTTAAGACCATAGTCTAACATTGGATAAGTGCGGGTTCGCAGACTTCATATGCCTTTAGAGAACATTTTTTATGAACTTTAAGGTACATAGGTTTAATCATGACATCTTCCTTCGCCGTTATAGCAAGTGACATTTAAATGAATAATTAATAAAAAATGTAAAATGTTGTAAATGTATTTGTATGTTCTTAAGATTATAATTATACTCCGTGTTGTTCAAAAAAAAATTTTTTTGCTCACTAAATATAAATTATAATCGTACATTAAACGTATTTACGTTGCAATTCAATTTAAAAGAGGCAATAATAATTAATTTATAACCCTCGTTGTTCAGGTATTAATCATATATGGTGAAACAGGTTTTGGGTAATGTTATTAAGAATTAAGCCGGCTGGACTCACGTGTGCTTTTCCGGGATAGCCCGAATAGTTGGGTAATGTTACAAATAACAACTGATGATGGTATAAAGTTGTCAGGTGGTCCTTAAAAGGAGTATCAAAGGTCACCCTCCTACTAGATGGTCGCGCTGCGTTAATAAAACAGTTGGTTGCACCTGGAAACAAAAGACCTTGGACCATATGAAGTGGGGCCGCTTAGCGGAAGTCCATGTCCTGCAGTAGACTTATAAAACCTGATCGATGAATGAAAATAATAGGAAAACTTCACAAGTAAATTCTGGCAGCGGCTCAGAAAAGATTTAATAACGAGATTCACAAAAACGAAAATTCAAGAAATACGCAAGGTTTTTACTTAGAGAACATTATACACTTTTATAACAATACTTAAATTAGATTCAATACATGCTGTGATTTATATACTCTTTTGGGTCGATATTGCTACGTAACTTCATTTAGTAATTTAATGACAATATTAGGTATAAATTATTTTAATTATCTATTCATTTCTTTGATCAGAACGTGTGATTTTCCTAACAAGAAAATGTGCTGTATTATACAAAGAAATATTAGATACATACCGGTTTTCTATAAAATAAGGAAATAACATCGCCGAATTCGTTAACATATTCTAAAAACATATTTTAGTTACGTTAACAGTTACATTTGTATAGTTAAGTACTAACTACATATACAAGCAAATCTACACGAGTATGAAATGAAAATAATACGGTATATAGTATTGTAAATATATACCTGTATTATCGTAAACACTTGATTTAGATTTTAAATAATATTGTCTGTAATTTATTTTTACTCCCATATTAAATTATAAATTCAAATTATTATTAAATTATTTTTCTAACATATACGAGGGCGTAATCCAAATTTTTCAAAGTATTTTGAATAATTGGAGTGGCAAATTTCTCATTCAACAAACTATGTAATTACTGAATTGTTTGGCATAATATGCTCGATGCATGTTGCTAATAATAGAGTTAATTAAATGAGAAACCACTTGAATTTGAAACTTTGAAAAATGATCAATGTCAGTGACACCTGTCAAGCCACTTTTTTCACACTGATACGTCCCGTAAACATAAAATAGAAGTCAATTCGTATAATACGCTTTATCCGTCGTGTGTGGCATAGTAACGGTGTTCTAGTCAGGTGATAGTATTTACTCGGTAAAATAGATAAATCGATTTAACAATAACATTTTTAATTCATAGCGAAAGCAAAAAAAAAATTTTTTTATTGATATGATACCATTGTAATGTTAAGTACTGTCTTAAATATGTATATTTAATTAAAACTTTGACGTAATTGTAACGGTTACTCATGTCCACGCTTCGATTTTTTTAATAATAAATTAAACATTGTTTATTAAGACATCAGTTTTGTTAGTTAATTATAGAAATTTAACAAGCACCATGTCGAACACGAATATCAAAAAGCCTAGATCTTCAGAAACTTCGGCAATCGGAAAATTGTATCTGTTAGCGTACAACGGTATTCAGACGATTGGGTGAGTAACGTATATGTAAATTAATATGACTCTCCATTTTTAGACAAACTTATTGTTTAAATACAGTGTAGATATTTGCCTAAATACATATTTAATATAAGTGAACGCATTTCTATTATGATGATGAACTGACTCATTTGCCCAGTGATTAATATAATGGACTGCTAAGTCTGGAGTTTGTCGATTTGATTCCCACCCAGGATAAATATTTGCGTGATGAGCACACATGTGTGTTCTTTGTCGGTGTATTAAAACATCTATATGGATGTATGTTAATATATTTAATAGTAGTTTATTGGCTGATTACCATACCACAGGGTCTCTTTGAGCCTACTTTGGGATCTGACGATTGTGTGTGGTTATGTCCCTATACAATTATAATTATTAAGGGTATGGCCACTGCTGCTAAAAAGGCTTGAAGTATGTTTCAAATTAGTTAAATAACTGGCAAGGGCATGTCCAGGGGATAGGGGTCATCACCTCCCCTGGGCTAGGTCCAGGACCTAGGTGGATCACTAACTGAAATTATTAAACATAATGTTTTTCATAGTTTTTGTCACAATATAGATTTTATTTAAGTACTTTCAATATTACGTTAATTTAATATAATACTTTTATGCCAAAAAAATTATTTGGAAAAGAACATATCAAAAATTTGATTTCATTTGTGTTTTGAGAGAACACATAAAAGAAAAATTGTATTTGTTATTTAAATTAGGTAGGTATTTTTAAGTACAGTACTTATAGTTATTAATAAAGTGCATTAATATTACTTACATTTATTAATAAAGTTATTAATAATCTATTCTTATCAAAATTAAATTATAACTTCTTGTGACTTCACCACTATGTGACCTCCACCTGGCTCCAGAACTGGATCCACTCTTGACAACTGACCAGATATATTAGGGTGAATAAAGTTTCCTGATTCACACATAAAATTGCACCTGCTATTGGTGTGTACGTTGTAATCTTAACAATTTTATATTAATCTACCGTTCATTGTGAAGTCTAGGAGCTGTTGGTGTTCCTTTTAAATAAATTAAGTCAATTTCAATGACTTGCTGACAATCATGACTTGCTTTTGCTTGCTTTGCTTGCAAATTTAGGAATAAATACTGGCAAGAATACTTTACAATTTACATATTCAAATACAAAATTCAAGGATTTCTTACTACAGCATTTATATCCCTGTTATAGACATTTTATTTAATAGACACATATTTTTAACGTTTCCCACTGCAATACTGGTGTAGGGATGTAATTAAGGAAATGAACCATAGAAAAATAACTAGAATATTTGTGACGGAACACAATTCAATTACTTAACTTGTTTTTCTTAATGATCTTCGTGTATTCATAGTCTATCATCAGAAATATATGTATATTCAACATGCAACAATAAAAATTTGAAAAATAATTTGAGTATATCACAGTACTGTGCATGCACATAATACATGACACAAAACATCACACCTGTAATCCTCGAAGAGGTAGGGAAAAGTATTGCCATAACATTACTAGAAATTTACAAGTTAGGAAAACCAACAGTGTCTAACCCGAGATTTGAGCCCAGTTACACTTAGATCCACTCGACCAACAAGGGAGTCAATAATATTACATTATTCTGTATTATTCACTTTATTTTATTATTGTGTTTAACTTTATTTTATTATTGACTTTAACACTAGCAGTGAAAATTTGGGGTACTCTACTCGTCTAAATACCCCTGTGTATAGATGCAGTTGGGATGTTGCCCAACTTTATGTTAAGAGTTGTGTATGAATAAATCTTATTTCTCATTCCTTTCAGGTGGACATACTTGTTAGTTCAAACTGTGGTCCATTTCTTAAATCGTGGTACATTAGACACTTTCTGGGGTGAAATTAAATCAACTGTTATAATATTTCAAACTGCTGCTGTTTTAGAGGTAAGATGGTGATACTTTATAAAATGTTATATTGTCAAACTGGTGTGTATTTATGGAAAGGATGATAAATGTTGAGGAAACATGTCAGGTCTAGAAGGACAGAGATATTTGTGATAGTACTGCCTGCTTACCTCTAAGGGAGGTCCCTTAGAGTTAGGCAGACAGACCAATGATAATGTAATGATTATTTCACAATCATTAAAACATTGTTATATTCATTCGAATGTACTATGGGTTCTAAGCACATTTCAAACCCTATTTAAAAATTGATTCAAATGTCTTTAAATTTTCAAAGTTTCTGCCATAGGGTCCACATAGATGCTCAGGGTATATAATGACAAATTATAAAGATATGCTGCTCCTGATCCATCTCAATTTTAAACTCGGAAAAACATAGCTAATGACACTTTGTCACTTGGGTATGATTCAACTTTCAATCGAACCTATTAACATCTCTACTGATTTTCGTTTGAAAATATTTCATTCATTTATTTTGCTTCTATGATGCTCTGTTATATAATTTAAATTTGGTTGGTGTTTGTCAGATTTTCGAATTCTTTAAGTAATTCATGACTATAAAACTTCAAGAAACCCTTGTCAATAGTAGACCATAGTCGATTTGCATAAATACCCTATAAAATGTAAAAAATAGCCATTAAATATTAACATGCCATTAATACCCATATGTAAATTACATAACATTAAAACCACATTTAACTAACAAATACAAAACCCGAACCAATAAAGAAACAAGTTTAAAATGCTGGCTGGTACTTCACTGAACGTAAAATATAGTCAACAAAAAATGGTTCATTATTGTTTTTACTATTATAGCATGCATGAATATATTAAGTATTATACCTACCGTTTTTCGCAACATAGATTACATCATTTGAATGAAAGATATGCTTAATATGCACATTTTGAAATCTGGAAAAGAATTGTCTCCTGTTTTCAAAGTTCTGTTATTTGTAGATGTCTTTTAAATTGATTTACCATATTTTTAATAACTGGGCAGGTCCAAAATGTGCATGCAAATTCTTACTGAATAAATATTTTTGCAAGTAGTATACATATTCATGAGTGTACACAGCAACAATGTATTAATGAGAAAAAAACGTTAATTTATTTATTCTTTATTTAAACCTTACAAAATAGTGCCACCATTTTAAATTCATCTTGTTAATGGATCTACTTATAGTAAATAATCTCAGTATAAATTAAATATATATGTTATCATTTGTGTTAATTGACTATATATACTTATTATACTTATAATTATGTTGTACAATATACTAATTCGTAGTGACTGTTATCAGTAAACTACAATTATAAAAGCCATGTTTTTTATTGTCTACTTTTACCCCTATTATACATTTAATTGAATCATAATCTTTTTTATTCTGTATTAAATTTGATTCTCTATTCAATTTCATTCATTTAAGTATTTGTTTTGTGTCTGGGTGTAAAAAATATATAATACTTATATATGTATATATGTAGTTTATCAGCCATCTGGTTACCATACCACAAGCTCTCTTGACGCTTACTTTGGGATCAGATAGCCGCGTGTGGAGATGTCCCGAGATATTAATAT
>DWTO01004414.1:0-11570 GCA_018244755.1 Jemadia pseudognetus
CTACAAAAAAATTTCTAATTTTTGATTTTCCAGTAGTGGTTCGGAGTCTGGATATGTGCTCGGTGTATGGCAATAGGCTCACCACTTATTCCATAGTGGAACTTAAAAGTAACTGGCGAAACGTGGGAGTGTTCTACATTCTTCTGCCTACCTCATCGGGGATTACAGGCGTGGTGTTATTTTCAATATAATATTTGATAATTATAACAAACTAGCAATTATTTTATACAAAGAGTGACCGTACGTCGTGACAGAAGGTGCGTATACCACTTGCCAATATTCATACACATGTACGTATAGTGCTCCACAAAGCTCTACAGACAGTTCCTTGAGGACAGCATCTAACCAATGAAAACTGATTGAATGTAATTCGATCTCGAGACGTGAGCTTCAATGTTTATCGGCTCAAAATTCAAACTCATTGGGCGTATCGGAACATTACGCGAGCGGAGCTTTTACAGGCGTATGATGAGCGCCGCAAACCGCCATTTAAATGCAAATGAAGTTCACAATAAAAACTCGCGAGACGATCTGAAGGGGGCAAATAAAAATTTATTACAAATATCAACTCGAAAACTGAATTGGGAAGTCGACTCCAGGAAATCCAATAACCGAAGTGAAACGAGCCGAATTATTCCCAGGCAGGAGATTATTGCGAGCAAATCCGACGGCAGCGCTAACAGCTCCTTTAGATATAAGGCCGCTAATATCGGAATTGATTTTGAATACATCTGCGGGAGAGACGTAGCGCTGTATAAAAATAAAAAAACTCAAATGAAATATATACGTTAAACCTTAGTACTGTGGTTCATTACTAACAATTTGTATATTCATTTATTTCTCTAATAATACAACATTGTTTTAAACAACAGATGAACATACTAGTTGTTGGCATTCACTACAAACCTTTACAAAACAAATTATTTACATAAAATAAACCTGTATTTATACACAAGCATAATCAAAGAACATACTTGTACATATGGTCAAAAAAATCTCCCAATAATTCAAGTAAAAAAAACAAACACCTTTGAATGCAATTCGGAAACTATCTCTCCTTTCGCAAACGTCGAGTTCAAGTTGAAACGGGAGAAATAAATGACAATAACAATCAACTACTTAGGAGGGAAGGCCCCTCACTCATAAGCACCCCAGTTATACATCACATCATGTGCAGTGACATCGCACACACACACAAACACACACTCACACTGTACTGGAGAATGAAAGAAACCGAAAAACACAGAGAACGTGCCGAAAAGCTGGCGTGTACGTAACTTTTTCGAGCATGTCTGACATCAAAAGAAAGCACAAGCATTAGGTTCACACACGCTAACAATCCACCTCGGAGCTGAGAAATTACATGTAAAGACTTTCTGTGTAATGAGGCAGATAGTTCAGTTACTAGTGTTTAGTAGTGTCTCAGTATCGTTATCTAAATATAGGACATTAGTTAATGTCATTTTGTATAGGTAGTCTTTAGTTTCCATTCCATGTCCAATATATATTCTGTACATAGCTGTAGATATATGTATGTATGAATTTATAAATGGTTTTACAATTATATAATACATATACATGTATGTATATCTAAATGAAACTTTTAATACACTCATCTATTGAAATTTAAATAATAACGACAGCGTAAAATAAAAACAAATTAATATTAATAACATTTTAAATGTAACACATTTAATTGGGAAACAAACAATTTTAAATGATTATGAGCAATTCAAATGCTTACATAATTACAATCATAGATAAGCCATTACTAATCGACCAGTGCATGTTTTCGTAATTCTCCCATTACAATACATCGTAGTACCTACTATGAAATAAATATTGCAAACATTGTATAGATTTTTTTACAAATGGTCACCTATTCCTGTTAACGTTATTGCGATGTTATATCTCAAGAAACACACATTGACAAAGTGCCATAGATATTCTCCGAACCTATCTGCCCCCACCTGTATGCTCCCGCACGACAGTCATACTCCACGTCGCTTCGAGAATCTTCGCGAGATACTCCGGACGCAATATTTATTTTCTCATAAAAGGATCGCTGAAGAGCCTTTCAAAGGCTAGTACTACATAGTATGATGTTCTCTGCAAGTAACTCACCGCATACGATCAAACTATCAGCGATTCATTTTAGAATAGAAGATAGGATAGACATCTTATATGTATTCCATTAGTAATAAGGAGGTAAGCTTATAATAATTATAAAATACAAAAAGAGAAAATAAGAAGTTAACACAACGATGTAGAGAGCTCATAGTTAGTCTTTGAGCTATGAACAAAGCTGAACTCTACCCACGAATACGAATATTCAGTGAGGACCACTTTTAAATGGGAATAAAACTGTGGAACTTAGACGAACTAAGAAGTTAGTACTTTAAAGTGTGAATAAATTTTTCCTAGGCTTTCATGCTCTACCGTGCCGCATCTGCGCTTTCCTTTAGTCGATATCGCAACCAAACGATTGCCTGTCGTGTAATGAAAAAAAGGAAACCTACAAGTAACGATTGTTAGTTACGTTAAGATATTAGTTTTATTCAACAGGGTGTTAACCAAATTAAATAAAAGATACGATGTTACGTTTTTCTCTACATTTTCTTGTATAGCTCACAATTTTAACATGTTAACGAAAATATGTCTATACATTTGTACAAATATATATTTGAACTTGTTTGCTACTAAAATCACACCAACTTAAAACATTAAACATTTTAAACTTAAAACCAAAAAGCAGATGGAACATTTGTCAGTTCATTAGAGGTCATAATTCAGGATTATACCTCAATATAATAACATACGAGTGTTTATAACTATGATTAAAATTAAAACTAACAATTTTGCGCTAATGTTATTTCTTGCCAACGATGTAACAAGTCAGTTATCTTTCGTAAACGGAAACGAGACGCGACGTCGTCCAGTTCGCGATATTGAATTACGTCTGTGCTACAAAGAACATTTCGTCAGTGATTCTATTCTATCAAATACATCACAAATGCATGCCTCAAAAAGTTCCTCAAAGAGCATAAGATAGTGGTGCTTAGTTGTAATATTCTCTTTATAGTTTCACATAGGAACAAATCGAATGCAAACGGAAAATGTTCTTTTTTCAATTGTCTGCATCAAATATATTTCTACTGAAATTTGTTTCGTTGTTTTGCTACATAAAATGTTGTAGGACGATGGAGACACGTCAAAAATATATGACTCACGAAAATATTGAATCATATCAGGTTCTAGAATATCTCTTGTTCAACTTTCTTTGCATATTTATATGTTAATATGTGATTATAATGGACATAAAATACAGAAGAGAGTGCTCAGTATTGCTGCCCGGCATGTTGCCCTTATGAGATGTCACACATCAATACATTTTTATCGAAGAAATAATATTGGTCAAGGTTGTCAAGGAAGTTTTCTCGTAAATATTTTGATCACAAACATATACCAAGAAAAGGGTCAAAAATTATAAGTTACATAAAATCAACCTCAACCACCTAAATACCATTTTCAATTTTATATGAATATTACTTTTAACTGTTTATAATTTTGGACATATTGAACAGTGTGTTAAGGCAATAATTTATTTTATAAAACTTTGTGATAACTGGCACGAGAAATTATACAAAGACCCAAATTCAATCGAAAGAAAAGACAAAATGGCAGAAACATCCTTGATTTCGCTACCCTTACGTGTGCTTAGTTGCAGGTGCGTGCTATTTTTCTCGCCGAACAAATTCGAACAAAGACATCTGTTTTTGTACTGCCGTCGGAGGGGAATCCACTCGTCACGCCTCAATGCAATGTATTCTTGAGCCCTTCCATATGGAGTGATATGACATGATCAGCGCAACGTAAAACATACACAGTCTAGAAATCTTTATGTATTGCACATAAATTGACACAGAGATGTAATTTTTTTCTTATTAGATGTCGGTAGCAGAATAACACGGTTGTCATCTGGGCAAGCATAAGGATATTCAGCATGCGGCTATTGAGCATAGAGACTATTGGAATTCCATAGAAAGCTCGGTAAAAGCCTGGTGCTAAGCGCAATACACTGTTCGCATGAAAAGACCCTAACTTTTTGCCTCAACCTAATGTTGCCAGACCACCTTCACATTAATCATTGAAATGTTATCATCCTGTTCTTAATGGGAAGCGAGTTGAAAATCATTTGTGTAGTATTTATAAGGCTCGTGTAATCGTATTTTGCTTTTCACCGATTATAACGACACATGTATGTAACTTAGAAAATCTATAACGTTTTAGTATTCCGAATTAAAATGATGAAATTCTCGCTATTATTTAACGTAATTACTTTATTATTTATTTAATTACATCATAAGAGGCAAGATCCACCCGTTAATAACCCGTTAATTACCCACCAGTTAACCATTGTTCTAGTTTAGTTCGTTCTTTCAATCCAAAGCATTCATTAGCATTTTAATTTACTATAACTGTGCATATTTTTACTTGCATAATACATAATATTGTTACTCTTTATATTCATATACAAATATAACAAAAACACCGAAAACATATTGATCTTAAAACCCATGTATGCGTTTAGTTGCAGGCGAGTGTAATATTTCTTCACCGGCGAATTCGAACGAGGACGTCTTTGTGTCGCGCAGTGGGGGAGAGTGCGATCGGAACGTTTTAATGCGGGGTAGTTTGAGTCCTTTGAAGTGTCATTTTCCAAATGGCTCAATTTTTCACATATATTGTGTGTACATTGGGGTTATAAAAATATATTGGTCGTAGCGGCATATAAAAATGTATCTTTTATTATTTTAAATTTCTATTATTCTTATATGCAAACGGGTGTTAAAAGTCTGTAGAGCGTTAGATCCTTGACTGTACAAGTCACACATTTGTCTGCCGTAAGACTGCCTTTTTACAATGGTCTGCAATCTGCATCACGCGAACTTCATTTGTTCGATATAAACTATGCGATATAAACTTTGCAAGCATACAAAGTCCTAGAAATAAATATAGGAAGACATTACACGTAATTAGAATAAACTAATATACTAAAACAAGAAAGAGTTTCTAAATACATTCTAAAGCGGAGAAGCGGGCACAAATGAGTGTATCCAGCCGGAACAAACAATCAGACAGTCATTAGCATAACAGATTTCTACTGCAGTCCATTTCAGGGAGCGGCTAAACAAGTTTCGCAGTGTTTCACATGACAGCAAAATATTATTTGTATAGATATTCTCGGGCGAGAGCTCGACACCACGGGTCCTTCCGCACCTCCCCCCCATACCCATCCAATTCCAAATCTTGATGACTTTCTACCCGCTGATGTGCGAAAGAATCATTGAAATTAAATTCGAATGATCGACTTTAAAGATGATAATATCCTTGGTATAAAACTGACCCATTTGATGCCTAGGTCAAATTATTCTCTTGACAAGAATGTGAATCCTCAAATTTGTAGCGACACTACTTTTCTTATAAAAGATAATGATCGGACAAATTACGAGTATGTACGATAAAACACAAAACGTTTCCACTTCACGTGTCTAGGTATTCTTATTAAGAAAATTTTAAAAAGTAAATCAGAAGAACTGTTACACATTTATATAGACATTTTACAATTCATTTACACTCAACTTCAAGTGAGCACTCCCGAATCGTTTTTAATCCAAGTCTGCCAATATACCAATATACGAGTATTACGCAGTTCTATTACACATTTTTAAAATCGATGTATGCATTGCATATGATATTTCTCGTAACGTCCAAGTGGCCTCTTAGGAGATGGTTTCTCAAGATATTCGCAACTTTGTGTCGTATAAGATCTTGCCATTCTTTTATCCTTCATCGTAGGAGGTTCAAGTTGCTTTCAAGTGATTCGCTGTCGGCAGTTATTGTGTAAAAATGTATTATATATGTGCTAAAATTGTACATATCTATGTATTGTTTTTCAAATGTCAAAGTTATAGAAATACTCTTACCGAGAATTTACTGGGCGTAATTAAAAATTTGGAGATTTTTTCTTTATTAAAATTGAAATACAGTTTTAGAACCTTTTAAAACACTTTCATAACTTTAAGATTTTTCCGTAAAAGATAAGACAATGTACATAATATTTGACACTGGGTTCTCTCTGCCTACCCCGTGAGGCACCTGGCGTGCATATATGTGTATGTAATAGGGTATTTGTTTTGTGTCTGGGTATTATAAGAAGGTGTCTCTGTGTATATCACATATTTATCATATATGGGCGTTATCAGCTGCCCGGGTACCACAACACAGGCTCTGTCTGTGTTGAGACCAGATAGCCGAGTGTGCCGCGCTTCTTCATCCCTATCTTCAAACATGCGCGCCGGTTTCAGTGACTTCGGACCCCCCATCAGCCAGTATCTGACTTATTTGATCAAGATAGGTGCGTCTTGGCCTCCCTCGACACCTGCGTCCATCAACATCCGCATTCTATATCTGCTTCGTCATTCTTTCATAATAAAAATACACGTTCGATCTGAATATCTTACTAATTGGCCAACAGGTGAGTAAATTGAGTTCACTGTCAACAAATAATTGTAACAATAATTAGGTACTACTGCATATATTAAAACCACTAATAAAGCTAACGGTAAAACTTATAATCACATATTCAAATTACACTGTATCTTAATAGCAGCTTAAATTTCGTGGCAGTTTAAAATGTAGAAGAAATATACGTCAAGTGAGATGTCAATCGGTTAAAACATTTTAACATGTCTAAGTTTAAGGCTGTCCACACACGTAGTAGACTCCGGTGTGTTGCGAGAGCAAAAAAAAAACGTGTTCATAATCGTTCAATATATTTTGATATGCTGAATGTAATTTCACGCCTTTAATCATAGAAGAGTTAGGCAGAGGAGTGTAGTAGGTACACACCACGTTTCAGTAGTTACGTTTACTTGCTACTATGGGATAGGTGGTGAGTTATCGCTAATGCGAATAATATGATGATATTTGTATGACATATAATTATTCCTACCGTAAGTAGTAAAGCTGTGAAGTTTCTGTAGTAATGCGATCATCTCCGCCCTCAGGAATAGTAACTGTAAGGTGCTAACTGTTCTGATAACAACTAATAGATACCAACTGAACTAACTAAGATTAAGGACAGGCTCTCTACAGACCTATTCATGGCTCGTTTTAAGGTGTCTATATGCAGTAACCGGTACATATGACTTTGATAACTCTTTCTCTTCACACGAAACTGCACAAAGCAGTGGATTTTTAACAACGATTTTTAACGCGTCCCAACCGCCACATGCGCACTGCGCCTAAGCGTCTAAGAACCGGTGCTGCCGAGATCAGTGAACCCTTATCACAACACGTACACACTGCAAATAAGCACCGTGTCTAGCACTTCGCGTTATCGGTTCTCGTGATGAGCGTGTGACATTCGAGGTACATATGTACATACATACACGCCGAGTAAACGACCAGTCAACGTCGGTAACCATTTACCAACTGCTAAAGGCGCATAGCTTTAATTGAATATTAAATTATATTTAACACCGGTAATATCAATGGTATAAAATTAGAACGAAATAGGTTTGTAAGGTTAGATGTATTTGACTCTCGATGCTGTTTACCGCGGATACCCCGTTACAGACCTGGCATTATTCAAGTTCAAATGTTATTTATTCAAAATTGGTTCATTAGAACACTTTTGTACGTCAAAATGAAACTATCGCCGCTTCGGAAAATGCATCGTTATGGAGAAGTGGCGAAAGAAACTCCATAGGTGTTGCTTGTGCATATTTTAAAAATAAGCACTTGGAATATTACAATATAACTAAATTTATTATGGAGCTGAAGTAACATGTATATATATATAATAACAATTGGGATAGATACGGGAATAAAAGCGTAAATCTAAGCGATGTCAAGAAATCGAATCTACTGTGAACGATTCTCAAATAGACGATATAGTTAACATATCATTAAATTTCATCGCGAATCGAAATCAAAATTACAAGCACACAAACAAACGAACGAATAAACAAATATATAATAATGTATCAAATATGCGATACCATTGGCTTGAAACGAAACCCTATCAACAAAACAATAAACATAGATTTTAACGGACGGTTTTGTATCTCATTTTTACAGGCAGTATCGGCTGTCTAACGCTACGTAGCAAGAGAACAGCGTCGTTCTCGACAATTCTTGTTCCTTTTAGCGGAGACTACAATGCGAACGCTCGGTTCATACAAACGAACACAAACACGAATGTACGAGGAGTACTTTTTTTCTCTCGTATTCGTGTCACGTATGAAGCGGCGGTAATTACGGCCGACGCATGTTTTAAAAGTTCAAAGTGTTATTTTGAAGAAACATTTGACATGGTAATGTAATGATATTACAGTTGTTACCGCAGAGACGCAGATTAGGTGTGTTTACGTATGTGTAATGTAATATTTTTCTGCTATTGTTACCAACGAACTAATTTTTCTTCATATACGTGGGGATTGATGTCGTTCACGTTCTATCATAATATATTTTCTTTACCGTTTTAGCCTATTTTACCCATTCTTATTATTGTTATATATGTATATTAATATTGTTATATATGTATATTAATATTGTATAATATTCTGCTGTCTACCTTGATAGGTATTAATTACTGAAGTCTTGTAATACCATATGTCTTGTAATACCTGCCCTACCATGTTACCATAATTACTATTATTGCAATACTTTTAAATTATAATATTTTTTACCACTCATTGTGGAAAATTACCGGAAACTTGTATACAATATAGTTACTCGGATAATTTTATAAACAGGAGTAAGATGAACATGTTAGTGTTTATGAAAGTAATAGCCATACCAAGAGTTAACACAAGCTAATGACATCGCGGCTTGGCCAAAGAGGTGTAGAACGTTGACGAACTGAGAAACATTGGAGACAGAAGCTGAATTCGGCAATCCTTGGATAGGGGGCGATAGCGGTCAAAAGTGGATTCTCATATCCGAAAACTAACGAAGAAAAGTTCTTGATGACATAGAACTATCAATCTCAAAAGGCTTTTGAACCCATTGCTTGTTCTTACTGTTAATACTCACTTTGCACTATGATAAGAAGGTTTAAAATTGATTGATGAAAATAGAACATTACAAATTTCGACAAGCAATGATTTTCATCTGTTGATTTCCGGGTTGACAGTCGACAACAGATACGAACTTATCCATGTCATATCACGAGACTACGCGCGACAGCTGTCAAGCTTCCCGCGCAAAGCAAACACTACAAGTATCTGTTTATTATTAGTATTTTTTATTGATAACAAAATATTTATTTCAAACATATTTATTACACTTAAGCCGACATAAACTAAGTTAATAATTATTAAAATCTGTAGATTGAATAAGGCTGAATTAAGATCTGAAATCATCTATTTATTATATGTGACAGCTGTCAGATTTCCCGCGCTAAGACAATAGATATAATATTAGAATTATTTCCTTGAAATTCTACAACAAACACGCAAGGTTTAACTACAACTTTGTTGTAACGTTGAAATGAGTAAAGAAAAAATTTATTTTATTTAATGAAAGTATTATACAGCCGTGAAGTTTATCTGATATCTCTTCATCTTATTGACACATTCAAAACCGAGATTGTATGTCTGATTAGTGAATTATGTATAGGTAGTTATTGTGTATTTATCATCAATCCGCACTGGAGAGACATGATGGAGTAAGTTTCCTGTAATTGCCAAGGAAACCATTTTCCAGTAGTCGGGCGTTAAAAAAAGTTATCATAGAATAAAAATCCTCAGTGACTATAATAACGATGATATTTAGATGTAAGTAGTCTTACTAATAGGGACTTAACTATTACATCACAGTGTTTGCGAGAAAATGTATATATACGTGTGTTACGTATTGTAGACCTTACCCGAATGAATACGACGATAAACTAAAGTCGGTCGGTAATGTACAGAACAGACTATCGGATTTTCATTAATTGGAAACGTAATCCCTATCAGCATCCATACAAGTGATGGAAAAGCAATATTCCCTTTGGATATATAATACCGTATTATCATTGGTAGCGAAGTGAAAAAGCAAATGTTGAGGTTGGTTGTATAATGGTTTTTGTAAGCGTTGGGTTAAAATCAAAGACTAATAAAGATGTCTATGTTAAGTTCTTTTTGGAGACTATATCGTTTTTCGCTGTAACGGTGAAGAAATCATCGTTATAGAAACTGCGCCTGATAAATTCGGCATAATGTACACAGGACTTTCAACCCATTCATGGCTAGTGTGATAGACTTAATGCTTCTGGGAGGAGATTCGTGACAAACAACGAAACGACAAATGTTACGTACCTTTGAGTAAGATCTAGTTATCGCTTAGGAAAAAAATTCAGTATAATTTATCTCGTGTCCCAGACCCGTTGTTCGTTACTTTTAATTCCCCGTCGGTATAACACGTCCCTAAGAAGTTCAACAGATGTTGCCCCCAGAAGTTGAGAGTACCCACTTACGAAAGTAATTATTTGATTTATTAATTTAAACACGCTAACAGATCAACGCCGGGCAAATATTGGACGACTTGTAGAAACTCGGTTCAGTTATAATAAAATTATGTTCATAAATTCTCCACTTTGATAAAGAGAAAAAATATGTTAAAATCACGTTTACAATACTGCTAAGCAGAATTAACTCAACTAACCTGATACTAAACTAGAATAAATATCAATGTTATTTTCGCAAACTTCGCAAATATACATAGGTACTACATGTACGTAAGTCCTTAATATTGCACCTTGAAATGTAATTCCATGTGCCTGAATCACTGTAAGGATATTATAAAAACACTTAAGAAATATGTAAAACAATATAACATAGACATACGTAGAATGAATCCATTATTTACCAACTTTCCTACCAACCCATTTTTCATACAGCACACATGAAAAATGCGCCATGCACCGGCAATGCTCCGTTGCATAACGGTCATTGAAAAACCTTTCCTGGCAACCGTGACGGAACGTGAGCTATTCTGAAGACTTTAAGACGCTTTGAACTTGTTAAAGTCACAGATTAGTCTATTTTAAACTGTCAAGAAATAATTCGGCGTGATGTTACGTAAGAAAAAATATGTACGTATCTTTGGGATATACTAAAATTATTTAACGTAACTTCACGCCTGTAATCTCCGAAGAGGTAGGTAGAGGAATGCAGAACGCTCCCACATTTCACCGGTTACGTTTACGTCCCACTATGGAATAGGTGGTGAGGTAAATAAAATTATTTAAAATATTTAAATTACTTTAAAACGTTTCACTAATAAATGTTTGGCCTGCAAAGGATCCAGATACATACAAGATTTTAATATTGAGGATATTCATTAAATCATCGAGATAACAAACGCAAACGACCCTCGTAACTGTGTTTCTCATTTAAAAACTGACGGACTTGATTGTCTTAGTGAAGGAAGTTAAAAGAGAATAATAATAATAATAATATCTCGGGACATCTCCACACACGGCCATCTGATCCCAAAGTAAGCATCAAGAGAGCTTG